>CM060384.1:132915965-133218497 GCA_030545235.1 Helianthus tuberosus
TCTTCTTTTACCGCTTGTTGGAGAATGCTAATCATCATCTTTTCACTGGTGTATCTTAATTTTTCATCCGATGTAAATTGACTTAATGGTTTTTCATTTTCAAGATCATCTTTCGGTAAAGTATAATCTTTCTCTAATGAAACCCATGCATCAAACTTATTTGCTTGCACCCAGTTTTCAAAACGATCTTGCCATCCTTTAAAGTCCTCAATGTACATAAGCTTTGGAGGCTTTTGGAAAGTTCCCGTTTCATTCTCAATACCAACAGTCTCAGCAACGATAACTGGAGCAGCTGGAGCAGTAGCAAAAGCATTGTAAAATTCAGAATCCATATTTCGGTGTAAAGGTTCACAAAATCACAAAGTTCAAGCGAGCTAGAGTTTCAAACGAACTGAGTTCAAACGATCTGGTTCAAACAAACTGGTTAATTCTAAGTGACCTGAGAACCTTTCAAACGATCTGATCAAACCGTGCGAATTAGAATATCACAATGTCACAATGTCACAAAACCTCAAATCGTGCGAACTGGAGTCCAATTTCAAACGACTTGGATCAGATTTTCACCAAACCGTGCGACCTGATCAGATTTCAAGCGATCTGGCTTCACTTCGTGCGAAGTGGAAGAATTTTCAAACGATCTGACTCAGTTTCGAACGATCTGAGATGATTTTCATGCGGTTTGGTCAATTTTAACAAGATTTAGGTTGAATTGGGTCCTGATTTGTTCACGGATTGATTAAAACTCAATTTTACATGTTATATGACAAAATCAGATCATTTTGACCGTAAATTCGTTGAAATTTTGAGAAAAATGTGTAGAAGAATGAGTAGAAATGAGAGGAAATCAGTTTTTTTTCGAAGAAAACAAGCTGGAATGGTAAGAACTCTTCCTCCTGAGCTCTGATACCACTTGTAGGATCAAAGAATCGACCTAATGAGTCGATCAGAAGAGTTCTAATCCAAAACAGAGGCGGAATTCAATGATTTGGACATGATTGCAGCTTGTTTAACGCAAAGAATCACTTTAATTGTCGTTTGTATTGATTTGAAAGTAATTACAGATCATTCGACACTTCGGCAGCACTTCGTCTCCGGAATCAGAATTGTTACAAATGAAATCATGAGCTCACCTATTTATAGGAGTCACCAGTCCGCATGAACCACACTTCACCAGGTCGTGCGACCTGGTCAGTTCGTACGGACTGGTTCAGCCAGTTCGTGCGACCTGGTCAATCTACCCTAAACTCCTATTTTCTTGTCTACCGAGCTCCAGTCTATCCAATCTAGATTACATGACGCGATACAAGACATAAGACGAAGTCAACAGACATATGCACCAACAAAACCTTATCATTTTTACTTCAAAATCTAGAATGTGTTTAGTTTATCCATTTTATACAAGCCTTCATACTTGTTGGGTCTAAATCACATTCTAATCCGGTCTTCGCTTAATCTTGCGTTTTGAACCGTAAATCTTTCATTAAAACTAACCGGTCTAAGTTAAGACTTAAATATGACCCGTTAGGAATCTAATAGGTTATTAAAACCTTCCTTCCAGATTTAGGAGCCCAGTAAAAGCTACTTGTACTTGTTGATTGATATACGGCTGAGAATAAAATTTTAGTTTTTGCTCAGGTAAATACTTTTAACTTATTTTCCCTTATACGGGCTTGGGATACGGTAAATTATTACCGCTTGGTCGGGTATCGAATATTTAATCGATTAGTGGTTAAATCATTGAGAGAACCCGTTTTAATCTGTCTTGTTTGATGCAATGCCTTTGGGGGATTTATGACCATGTCCTAGATATCCTCGGCTCATTCATTAGAAATGGCCATGGCTTAAGCACGGGGTGTAGGCATACACCTGACAGTTGCGTATGTATAAACGGTGTCTCACTCTCTTGTGGGCCTATACTTATGGTGTGTCTATTAATTTAATCCGGCTCTTCTAACCGGGTCCTGAATGGTTGTGAAACATGTAAATCTGTATACAAGATTATTTTAAAATAATTGTCCCAAGTTATAAAAGATTTTATGCCTTGTGCATCCAAACTAATTTTTTATAAATGTTTTTCAAAAGAGTCAGTTAATTGTATTTACCTATGTAAACTGACGTATTTTTCAAAAAGGTTAAGTGCAGGTACTACGCGTAATGGGCTGGCTACTCCTAGTATCAAATAAAGAGTCTTGCAAGCTTTTGATGCTTAAAATCTGTTGAACAATATTTCTTTCTATTTTAAGATCCGCCTGTGGATCCACTTACAATCCGTTGTGTAATATTTTATTGTACTTTCAAATCGGTTTGTATAATTACTTTTAGACTTCCGCTGTGCATTAAACTGTGATTAATTGACTATGATGATATCAACTACGTCACGATACTCCACACCGGGCCCACTGGTAATACGTGGAAATATCGAGGTGTGACAGGTTGGTATCAGAGCCAACATTGAGTAAATTTAACACTAGCCTTTTTGTGTTTAATCTCAATGACACAGTTTGCATATTCCTAGTCAAATGATATAGGACTAATCCTAATCTTATTGTTTTTCTTTTTGTTGTCTTCTTTTGTTTGTTTTGGTAGGAAGAAAGACAATGCCGCCACGTTTTAGAGGTAGAGGTGGAAGAGGCAAGGCACCAATAACTGCTAGGAATGACCACGAGGCCGGACCATCTCACCGGCGAACACCTTCAACGACCTTTAGCTCTAGTCCCCAGGAGGATCGGAGAACTTATCTGGAGCCAGCGAGACGCTCAGTCTCCCTCAGTTCCTCCCCGTCTTATCATCACTCTTTTGGACCTCATCAAGACGAGGAGCATAGCGATTCGCACCATTCCTTCATACCATTGTAGCGATCGGGTTCGCACCGTGCCTTCAAGGACCCGACCCCCTACTTCCAAAGCTGGTTCAATCCAATGAACCAGATTTAAGAACCAGAGGGTCCAAACCCTTTGGGGCCAGCTGACCACTATCCTGAAATGCAGGACATGGAGATGGATGAAGATCCAGATCCTGAGATGCCACCGACTGGGATGCCGACGCATCCCATTGAGATATCCAACGGATCATCATTTCATGGTTCGCCTTATAGGGGCCCATACAGTTTTGCTAAAAGATGGGCCACATACAACTGGGAGTACACTCCTCCTTTCAACTCACCTCCACAACAACAGTAGGATCCCTTAGAGGATTCGCGTTTCCAGGCGGTCACGCCACCGCCGCCGCCAGAGCAACAACTGCCTCCAGAACCACCGAGGCGAAGAAGATCAGGTGTACGGATGTCCGTGCGTGGGGGATTTCATTTCAGCACCCCCAACACTCTAGTGGCAGCCACTACCCGCCGCTGTATGAAGACCCGCAAATGGGTGGGCCTTCAAACCCAGTTTCGGAGGTCGACTCTGCTCCAGTCGCAACACCACCGCCCATGGGTTATGATAACCCAATCCATTCCTACGCCGGTGCAGCGGCGTATAACCCATTTGAGCATTAGACATATTCGGGTTACAATTACTACAATGCCCCAGCCAACGACCCGTATCTCAAAGCGGCCAACTACAATGCTCTCCACCCTGAAGGGCCCTACGCAGCTTCATACCAAACTAGGTACCCAGCCTATGGGTATCAATACCCACCACCTCTTCAACCTCAGCAGCAGCAGCCGTCGCAGCTGCCTCAGATCCAACCACCGCAGCAGCAGGAAGTCCTTCAATGGTTGCACGAGGTGGAGCAACAGGTTCAGGAGGAGTGTAGGAGCAGCCGGGGTCTGCTTAAGGGTTTGGCAAACCTAATAAAGGGGAAGAAGAAGAGGGATTATTGAAAATTCCTTATTTATTTTGTTTTGTAGTTTTTATTTTCAATTAAGTCCCTATGTGGACATTTTATTTATGTACTTGGTCCCTGCGTGGACTTATCTTTTTATTTATGTCCCTGCATGGACAATGTTATTTCTTTAAAAGTCCCGTTTAGGACAATTATGTACTTCTCTTTATTTATGGGATGTTTTAATTTTAAATTTCATTTGTCATTATATGTATGAATATATTATAAATCAAAATATCACTTTCATTTTAAAATTTGATCTACCAAAAAAATATTAAAGGAGATCTTGAAGGTATAACCTAGCCCATATGTCATTTTAGAACTGGTCCTGATGGTAAAACCTTTTTAAGATTCAAATCCTAGTTAACATCTGAAAACATGTTAACATCCTGGCAAATGTGATTCGATAAAATCACACTAGTCATCCTTATATTGGATTTTTCTAATTCCTTATTCTCACCAAATTTAAAATATTCATTAGTGATAAAGTGCATGCGGGCCATATTCATTGTCCAATAAGACAAAAGACAGTTGTAGTCTATGACTCCCTGTCAAGAAAAGGTGAAGAACTATGTTCAAACCTTAATGCCTCGATCTTATAAGTTCATGGCTTAAAATTTTAATATTGTCCTTGTGACTAGGCCTTTTCTGCCACTCTAATATCTTTAATGATTTATAACTAGGGATAAATTATAAAGAAAATCCTAAATAAATTAACCAATATGGTTTATAATTACCATGGTTAATGAACCATCAAAATGATGATTCCATAATAACCTCTGAAGAAAATATTGCCAATTGTTTTATAGCAACCAAGCCTCAGCATGTCTAAATCAGAAGAGGTTAACAGTCATCCTAGGGAAAGGAATGATACCACCAAAATTAATGTAGCTGGTGCAGATTTACAAGCAATGATAGATAATGCTATCACCCGAGCTATGGACAGACAGTTCAAAGAATCAAGTGGTACTCGTAGCAGGACCCTATCTGTACCTCATACAAAACCACCCTCCAAGTCACACGCATCTCATAAGGACGATTCTCATCATTCGTCAAATCAGAAAATTGTTCCATCCAAGCGTATTGTGCTCAATCAAGAGCCACGTGTTAAGACCTACTCCTATAAATACTTCGTCTCTTGTAAGCCAAGGGACTTCACAGGAGATAAAGGAGCCATTGTTTGCATGACATTGCTAGATGAGATGGATACTGTGGTTGATATCACTGGTTGTGCGGAACAAGATATTGTGAAGTTTGTTTCACAATCCTTTAAAGGTGAAGCTTTAGCTTGGTGGAGGTCATTAATCCAAGCTACAGGGAAGATTCCGTTGTATAATTTGTCTTGGGATCAGTTTGTTGCGTTGATCAGGGAAAATTTCTATCCTCAGCATGAGGTGGAAAGGATTGAAACCGACTTCTTGACTCTGGTCATGAAGAACTTGGACTGTCAGGCATACCTTACAAGTTTCAACACCATGTCCCGATTGGTTCCGTATTTGGTCACACCGGAGCGAAAGAGCATAGCTCGTTTTATTGGAGGTCTAGCTCCAGAAATCAAGGAAAATGTGAAAGCATCTAGACCCACCACATTCAGGTTAGTGGTAGATTTGTCTCTATCTCTCACACTTGATGCTATCAGAAACAAGTCTGTCAAAGCTTATGAGGAAGGAAAACGAAAGCGGGAGGATGAGAGTTCTCATCGTTCCGACAAGAAACGAAAGGGGAACTCAGATCATAGGAAGGGTTCGGGGTTCAAAAAGGACAACCAGCAGTCAGGTGAGAAACCCAAATGTAAAACTTGCCAGAAACATCATTTTGGGAGATGTAGATTCGAGTCAAGATCGCAGTTGCAGTCAAAGCCTAATGGGTGTGGGATCTGCAAGTCCAACGAGCATAAGACTTTGGATTGCAAAAAGATGAAGGATGCAACCTGTTACAGTTGTAACGAGAAGGGGCATATCAAGACCAATTGTCCCAAATTTGCAAAGAAGCCTTAAGAGGCTAAGAAGACCAATGCTCGGGTCTTTCAAATGAATGCTCAGGAGGCCATTCAGAATGAAAATGTGATAACAGGTACCTTTCTTATCAATGATGTTTATGCTAGAGTATTGTTTGATTCGGGTGCATACAAGTCTTTTGTAGATAATAAATTTTGTAAATTGTTAAATCTGCCTGTTAAAACTCTAAGCATAAAATATGAAGTAGAATTGGCCAATGGTACTATAGAGACTACCTCGACAGTTCTAGATGGATGTTTTATATCCATTAGGAATCACTCTTTTCCGCTATCCTTGCTTCCATTGAAATTGGCAGGATTCGACATAGTGATAGGCATGGATTGGTTATCTCATAACCAAGCCCAAATTGTATGTGATAAGAAGCAAGTGGTTATCAAGACTCCTTATGGTGAGCCGTTAACAATTCAGGGAGATACGCAGCACGGGTTACCTAAGCAAGTGTCTATGCTTAAGGCATCGAAGTGTCTAAAGAAAGGTTGTGTCATTTTTATGGCACAGGTAACCATTGATGAACCAAAGCCCAAGATTGAAGACATCCCTATTATTTCTGAATATCCAGACGTTTTTCTTGAAGAACTACCTGGTTTACCTCCAGATAGGCAGGTGGAGTTCAGAATTGATATCATTCCTGGAGAAGCACCAATTGCAAGAGCACCTTATCGACTGCCACCAACTGAGATGAAAGAATTGAGAACACAGTTGGATGATTTGTTGGAAAAGGGTTTTATTCGACCTAGCTCATCCCCTTGGGGAGCACCAATTCTGTTTGTGAAGAAAAAGGATGGATCAATGCGTTTATGCATTCATTATCGCGAGTTAAACAAGGTCACAATCAAGAACAGGTATCCGTTACCCAGGATCGATGATCTATTTGATCAGCTTCAAGGAGAAAATTACTTTTCAAAGATCGATCTAAGGTCAGGTTATCACCAGTTGAAGGTCAGAGATGAAGACGTGCACAAGACCGCATTCAGAACTTGCTATGGCCACTATGAGTTCTTAGTGATGCCTTTTGGGCTCACTAATGCACCTGCAGCATTCATGGATCTTATGAATCGCGTTTGCAAGCCGTATTTAGACAAGTTTGTCATTGTCTTCATTGATGACATACTCATTTATTCAAAGAATCAAGCTGATCATGAAAGACATCTCCGGTGTATCCTTAAAATTCTACAGCAAGAGAAGCTCTACGCCAAATTTTCTAAATGTGAGTTTTGGCTTCGGGAAGTCCAATTTCTTGGGCATGTGGTAAGTGAGCGTGGTATCCAGGTGGATCCCACTAAGATTGAAGCAATTATGAATTGGCAAGCGCCCAAAACACCTACTGAAATTCGCAGCTTCTTGGGTCTAGCAGGATACTATAGACGTTTCATTAAAAACTTCTCAAGGATTGCCACACCTTTAACATCGTTAACTCGTAAGAATGTCAAGTTTGACTGGGGTCCCAAGCAGCAAGAATCCTTTGATATTCTTAAGCAAAAATTAAGCAATGCTCTTGTGTTGATATTTCCAGAAGGAATTGAAGAATTTGTGGTTTATTATGACGCATCGCACACAGGTATGGGATGTGTGCTTATGTAGAAGGGCAAGGTTATTGCATATGCTTCACGTCAATTAAAGGTGCACGAAAAGAACTACACCACCCACGATTTGGAATTGGGTGCCGTTGTATTTGCACTAAAGCTATGGAGGCATTATCTTTATGGGACTAAGTGCGTGATCTATTCCGATCATAAGAGCCTTCAGCATTTGTTTAATCAGAAAGATCTTAACATGTGGCAACGCCGATGGATGGAAACATTAAACGATTATGATTGTGAAATCCGATATCATCCAGGCAAAGAAAATGTAGTCGCTGATGCTTTGAGCAGGAAAGAAAGGATCAAACCTATTAGAATAAATGCCAAAAGCATTGAACTAAAGAACAGCTTGAATGAAAGGTTGTTAGCCGCTCAAAAGGAAGTTGTATTAGAAGCTAACTATCCGAATGAGAAGTTAGGAGTGACTGCCGATCAATTGTCATATGGCAAGGATGGAATCCTAAGATTGAATGGTCGAATATGGGTTCCAATTTATGGAGGACTTCGAGATGTGATTCTTCAAGAAGCTCATAGCTCCAAATATTCAGTTCATCCTGGCAGTGATAAAATGTACCAGGATTTAAAGGCAAATTATTGGTGGATAGGTTTGAAGAAATCTATAGCCACCTATGTGGTCAAATGTCTGACGTGCGCACAAGTTAAAGCAAAACATCAAAAGCCGTTAGGTTTGCTGCAACAGCCTGAACTTCCCACTTGGAAATGGGAAATGGTAACCATGGATTTTATCACTAAATTACCTAAGATAAACCATGGAAATGATACTATTTGGGTTATAGTCGATAGGCTGACCAAGTCAGCCTACTTCTTGCCTATTAAAGAAACACACAGCTCCGATAAGCTAGCTCAAATATACGTGGATGAGATAGTATCTCTCCACGATGTGCCAGTATGTATTATCTTTGATAGGGATACAAGATATACGTCTCATTTTTTGAAAAGCTTTCAGCAATCCCTAGGCACTCGTCTAAATTTCAGCACTACTTATCATCCTCAGACAGATGGGCAAAGCAAGCGTACAATTCAAACACTGGAAGATAGGCTCAGGGCTTGTGTTATTGATTTAGGAGGAAGTTGGGATGACCATCTTCCTTTAATTGAATTTTCGTACAATATTAGTTATCATTCGAGCATTCAAGCAGCACCTTTTGAAGCGTTGTACGGAAGGAAGTGCAGAACACCAGTTTGTTGGGCGAAAGTTGGAGAAACCCAACTGTCAGGACCTGATATAGTCCTTGAGACGACGAATAAGATTGTCCAAATTTGTGATCGTCTCAAAGCTGCCAGGGATAGGAAGAAAAGCTACGCGGATAAAAGGCGTAAACCTCTGAAATTCGAGGTAGGTGATAAAGTGCTACTCAAGGTATCACCTTGGAAAGGAGTGATGCGATTTGGAAAAAAAGGGCAAGCTTAGCCCAAGGTACATAGGACCATTCGAGATCATCGAATGTGTCGGAACTGTAGCTTACAAGCTAAACCTACCTGAAGAGCTCAGTGGCATACATAATGTATTTCACATCTGCAACTTAAAGAAATGTCTAGCCGATGAGTCGCTAGCAATGTCGCAAAAGGACGTGCAAATTGATGAAAGTTTAAAATTCGTTGAAAAACCTTTGTCGATCGAGGATCGACAGGTTAAGAAGCTTCGAAGAAAGCATGTGCCGATCGTGAAGGTAAAATGGGATGCCCGTAGAGGCCCAGAATACACGTGGGAGGTTGAATCCACAATGAAACAGAAGTACCCTCATTTATTTCAGTAAATCTCGAGGTCGAGATTTCTTTTAAGGGGGTGAGGATGTAACACCTCGCAAAATCTTGTCCAATATAACAAAGACACGTGTCATGAAGATTTATCGTGTAATAAAGTGATTCCGAGGGACTAAAATTGTCAAACAATGTAAATATGTAAGTAAAAGGATCTGAAGTGTCAACATGCCATTCTTATGCCACTGATTGACCTCACACGACGTTCGTATTCTTTAATGAATAAATTGTCGGACATAGAAAGTTGTTTGTGCTTAAATTAAGGATTTTACGAAGCATAGGGGTTAAAAGTGTCAACATGTTAAATGTTACCTCTGAGTGACCTTTTAACGATCCCAAAAGCATTGTAATATTTGTATATTTTGTCCTCAAGAATATTGGATAGTAATCTCATGGAGTTTCGATGAAAACAAGGCGTTTCGAGTAATCTCATAACTAACCGGGAGCTTAACGGAGTTAATTTGTGACTCAAGACCCTTAAAAGTTAACTATGGGGGTCAAATGTGAAATAAAAAAAGATATTTAAATTAAATTTGGACCAGGGACTGAAATTGCACAACTTGCAAACTTTTTACCGAATCATCCCATCGTCGCGGGCCACGTAGACCGGTTCCAACTCTTACGCGGGCCGCGTAAGAGTGCTAGCGACAGAAAAAGTGGACAGCTGCATGTTGCAGCCTGTCCACCGCCATTTCATGCTAGTTTTTCGATACCAGGGACTGTGCAACTGGTTTTTACTGCCCTAGGGACACTTGGGGGCATCTGGTAACATCATAGGGACAACTGCAAAGATCTTAGAGCATCAAATTTCCTATATAAAGGACTTGGTTTCATTTGTTCATGTACACCTTGAATCTTTCACTTCAAAGCTCACTCTCTGGAGCCTCCTGGAGCTAAAGGAAGCTTTCTTCTGTTCTAAATTCGTGCTAAGGACTCTAGTAAGTGTTCTTAGCTTCCTTAGTTAAAGTTTTATTAGTTTAATGACCGAAAGTCAAAGTTAGCGTAATTAAGCTTTGACTTAGTGATTAATCACAAACGGTCCAGCCATTATTCGAATTGAAAGTGGTTATGTGTTAGTAATTATGTAGGTATTAAACCCTTAAAAGGGAAACTTCAAATTGTCACGTTATCTCAGTCAATTGTCGGGTCAAACTTATTAACAAAAAGTCAAACGGGTCATTTTTTGCAAAATACTTCATAGCTGATAATGCTAAAGTTGTGGATCATGTTTTAACACTTAAATAACTTGGTAAATAATATAAGAACATGTCTAGGCATGTTCAACCCGACAATTCTGAGTTTAGGCTCGGTTCGTAAACGAAAGTCGCAAAAGTAGACTTTTGCTTTAACTTTCAATTCTGATCCTATTTAGCTTAGTTTATTTATGTCTTAGGGTTCCTTTAGGACCATATTACATGTTAGTATAACCCTCTGAGATTATACTATATGGTTCCTTTGAAATCTGAATTATTTGCATGTTTCCGTTAAAAGCTTAAAAGTTGACCATTATGCACTTTTGATATAAATACGAGATTTTTGAAAATACGAGAGGACAAAAACCTTTATTACTGATTTATAAGCATGTCCTAAAAATTTGACATCAGTTCATGGTCTAAAATAGAAGTTATGCGAGATATCGTAAATTGAAAGCTTTTTATTAATTAAATGGCATTTTTGGCATAAATCATATTTGAACCCAAATTTTGACACCAAAATTTCTACCCACTATTATAATATAATATTTAGGGATTTTTGGAAATATTTGTTAAATTTTAAACTGATCATAACATAGAGTTCTTGCATGGACTCGGTAATTGAAGATAATGCCATTTTCATTAATAAAATGAGTTTTATGCATCATTTGCATGTCAAACCATTTTCTACTGATTTTATACATTAAATAAAATATTTTAAACAGTTGAGGTTGATCAAAATCTCAGATTTCCTTAAATAACCCGAATATCGTCAAATACCGACTTTTATGCGATTTAGGCGCATAGTATGGTTTAAATCTATATTTAACACCTAAGACTTATTACCTACTGATATTATAAGCAAATTTTTATACTTTAACGGTAAGTAAAAGTTTTGAACTCATATTTCCAAATTTGACCCTTATAGCATATGTGAAATGACCAAAATGCCTATACGGTGAATAGTTTGGTCATAAATGATAAATTTCACACATATATGACATCTTACTGATATAACATGTTAAAATAAATACTTTTACTGATTATTTTAGACCAGAACCTCATTAACCTCTTTTATAAACTTTAAAATGACCAAAATACCCTTCCGGCGCTTAAATTGGTTTTAAATTCGTTTTGGGCATAATGGAAGGTATCCTACTGATATCATAACATATTTTAAGCATATTAACTTGTGGAAGCTGTACATGACTCATTTGGTTACCCGTTATGCATATTCGCGTTAGGTACAGTTTATGTAACTAATTTGCATAAATTAACCGAAACGGGTCAAACCTTATCATTTTACTTCAAAATACAGAATGTGTTTAGTTTACCCATTTTATACAAGCCTTCATACTTGTTGGGTCTAAATCGAATTCTAATCCGGTCTTCGCTTAATCTTGCATTTTGAACCGTAAACCTTTCATTAAAACTAACCGGTCTAAGTTAAGACTTAAATAAGACCCGTTAGGAATCTAACAGGGTTATTAAAACCTTCGTTCTAGATTTAGGAGCCCAGTAAAAGCTACTTGTACTTGCTGATTGATATACGGCTGAGAATAAAATATTAATTTTTGCTCAGGTAAATACTTTTAACTTATTTTCCCTTATACGGGCTTGGGATACGGTAAATTATTACCGCTTGGTCGGGTATCGAATATTTAATCGATTAGTGGTTAAATCATTGAGATAACCAATTTTAATCTGTCTTGTTTGATGCAATGCCTTTGGGGGGTTAATGACCGTGTCCTGGATATCATCGGCTCATTCATTAGTAATGGCCACGGCTTAAGCACGGGGTGTAGGCATACACCTGATAGTTGCGTATGTATAAAGGGTATCTCACTCTCTTGTGGGCCTATACTTGTGGTGTGTCTATTAATCTAATCCGGCTCTTCTAACCGAGTCCCGAATGGACGACAAACATGTAAATTTGTATACAAGATTATTTTAAAATAACTGTCCCAAGTTATAAAAGATTTTATGCCTTGTGCATCCAAACTAAATTTTATAAATGTTTTTCAAAAGAGTCAGTTAATTGTATTTACCAGTGTAAACTGACGTATTTTTCAAAAAGGTTAAGTGCAGGTACTACGCGTAATGGGCTGGTTACTCCTAGTATCAAATAAAGAGTCTTGCAAGCTTTTGATGCTTAAAATCTGTTGAACAATATTTCTTTCTGTTTTAAGATCCGCCTGTGGATCCACTTACAATCCGTTGTGTAATATTTTATTGTATTTTCAAATCGGTTTGTATAATTACTTTTAGAATTCCGCTGTGCATTAAACTGTGATTAATTGACTATGATGATATCAACTACGTCACGATACTCCCCACTGGGCCCACTGGTAATACGTGGAAATATCGGGGTGTGACAGTCGTGCACGGCGTCGCTTTTTAATACGGGTATGTCACACCCCAACCGATGGCGGAAACATCGGGGCGCGGCACTAAGCGTTCAGATTGCTCAAAAGTTTCCATAAGACTAGATAGTTCAATATAGATTAATCTAATTTTAAACATTGTCTAAGCTCAAACATCAACCACCACGCATATTATCAAAAATACAAAAGACCAACATTATATCAAAAGTTTCTAATTTAGCTAGAAGTGTTTCTAAGCAGCCTCCTAGCAAATTCTTGATTCAGCATCCTATCAGCCTGCAACATGTATTAAAATAAGGTCAATACAATAATGTACTGGTGAGTATACAAGTTTGAGTATATAGCATAGTAGTTTAAAAGACTCATATCCGTCATGTAAACAATAAAATAGTTTCAGCCATGCTAGTGTACGCAGTCCAAGTGATAGCCCAAGTGTCCCAATGCATTTACCACTTTCCCAAGAATCAAGGAAAGCAAATAGAATCCAACGGTAAGCACATGCGGGTCGAGGAGGTAAACTTCATGGTCTTACCCCACACCTCCCGCTATGACGTAATTCTCGGGAGAGAATCACAGGACGATTTTAACATGATAACGTCCGTTCCCCACCCTTCTATCGGTTTTCCAACTGAGACGGGGATCGCGATAATTTACGCCCGCAGATAGGTAATGTCGATGAACGAACTGCGTCCGGCCAAAACGGCAAGGCTGACCCCCAACACCGCACCCGAGAAGTGGGTACTTAATGCAAGGTACCCTGAACAGACGGTGACATTAGGTCATGCCTTGTCTAATAGCAGAAGAGCGCACCTGAAGCAACTTTTCTTCAGGGATCAAGATATCTTTGCATGGACACCATCCGATATGACAGGTGTCCCACGTGAAGGCGTGCAACATTTCTTGAATACCCTACCAGGTATCAAGCTCGTGATCCAGGGCCAACGCCACCTTGGATCCGCAAAGAACGAGGCGATGAACGAGCAGGTCAAAGAACTGCTCTCCACAGGCATCCTGCGGGAAGTCAAATACCAGACTTGGTTATCCACCCTAGTCATGGTAGAAAAATCGATTGGGGGCTGGCGCATGTGCGTCGACTATAAAGACCTTAACAAAGCCTACCCCAAAGATTTCTACTCACTTCTGGAGATCGTAGAGAAAGTCGACAACCTCGCCCCCTTCCGATGGAAGTGTTTCCTCGATTGTTACAAAGGCTATTGATGTGCGTAGTATGTGGTATATTTTTGTGTATATTTTTAGCCCTTTTTAACACTTTGGTCAAGTTTTAAATTTATAAAACACGATATTTTACTAACACTAAACACACATATGGGAAAGTGCACCCATCGTGAGCGTAGTATAGCATTGGTAAGATACCGAGGTCGTCCAAGGACACAAGAGGTTTTAGTACCGGTTTATCCTCAACGTCTAATCAAATCAAAAAGTTAGAAAAAGGTTTTAAACATGAAAATAAAAACTAAAAATGCTGAAAATAAAGATAAATAAAAACAGATAGACAAGATGAATCATTGGATCCGACTCGCCTTTAGTGTAACCTTTGATTTTTTCCGCAGTTTTACACTTTTTATGAGATTATCTTAGTTATAGTAGTAGGCCCCTCTTTTGAAGGTGACATTACCCTCAACCCAGTAGTTTGAGTCAGCAAGGATACTATCCTAAAGGGTTGGATTATTGAAAGATAATTAATTAAGTTATTAATGCGTAATGTGGTAGGCCCCTCTTTTGAAGGTGACATTACCCTCGGTTAAGTGGTTTGAGTCAGCAGGGATACAATTCCAAATAGCCGGGTTAATGTATTAATAGTAGTTTACATATGAGGGGGTCAAGCCATTCGCACCCCCGCCATCCAATACCAGTGGGTATTGAAGGTGCTCCTAGTAAGCCTGACCCAGGTCCTTGCAGGATCTATACACTGAACAAGGCAAGAACATAACCAAACCTTTCCATTAACCCCCGACCAGGTAGCCAACATATCTCCATATAGATCGTGGGGATATGAATGGTGTAAATCTTTTATTTTATATAGACAATAAAATAAAGCCAAGACACCATGGACAAATGATAAGGAAGTTTCACCTTCAACATAAGAAACTAGTTATTAAAGTCATTAATACAAATCAAATAAAAAGTGCGAAAATATTAAAAGACAAAAGTATTACACTAAATGCTTGTCTTCACCAAGTGATGTAAGATACTTAGGAAAACATGGCCTTTGATTGTCAAGAACTCTTACTATCAATCTTGGATCCCGAGACCACTACACACACTCTATGATGGATGATGGTGGTGGATGTGGGTGTTGTGATGGTGGTGGAGTGTGGGTGAAGTGGGAGAGAGGTTGTTTGTCAAGGGATGTTTTTTAAGTGAACTAAGCACCTCTATTTTTTAGCCTGGGCACGCCCCCGTGTCCATCCACTTTCTCTTTCTTCATTAATTGCAGTTTGTCTGCATTAGTTGACCACGCCCCCGTGTCCTCTGGGCACGGCCCAGTGTGCAGAAGCGTATCTGTACTATCAAGATTTGCTTGGATTATGCGAATCTTAGCGTTGACCACGGCCGTGTGGAGCTGGGCACGCCCCCGTGTTGGGGAATAGAAGCTTCTACGCTTTTGTCTTTTCTGCAGACACTTGAGCACGCCCCCGTGTCCGCTGGGCACGGGGCGTGTTCAGCCTTCTGATATCTTATTTTTGCTTGGGAAGATGCTGTCGAGGGGTCGGGCATGCTACGTTTATTCCTTTTCTTGTATTTGTGTAAGATTTAGCTGCATTTTTGCTTCTTTTGTTCATTTGCGCTCATTTAATCCTGAAAATACAAAAGGAAGACAAAAGCACACTTTTTCCAACATTAGTACTAAAAAGGGTTAGTTTTATGCCTCGTTTGATGTAATTGATATGTTGCATTTTACACACATCAAATACCCCCACACTTGAATCTTTGCTTGTCCTCAAGCAAAACTCTTTTTAATGTGGCTTACACACCCAAATGGAATGGGTAGAAGAGAAGTTTTGGGCATGTCTTTAAGTGTCGGGATTCCAAGATCTTTATTAGTTTTTATTTTTTTGTTATTTACAATCCTATTCGTTATGATTTATTTAGAACATTACATAAAAGAAATTACTTATTGGGGCATAACATGCCGCTTTAAAATTCCATTTATATACAAGTTCACATACCTCACGGGGGATCACTCAACACTCGGCCGAAGGTGTATTTTTTTGTGAAACACTCGAGACCGGCATGGAACTTACTTCTAGCATATGCTTGCCAAGCAATCAATCCTCCTCCTTTTTAACTATAAACCTTTGTAAATATCAAGAGCACTTTGGGGAAGGGTTAGGCTTGCGTTAAAGGTAGGTGGTTTTGGGTTAGTGGTTAGTAGAAAAGGGCGAAAGGCATAAAAAGCGTCGGTTTTCGTAAAACATTTTGTTTTTGTGATTTTTTTATTCAAATAAAGCATTTTTCAAACAAAGTTTCTTTTGAGGAACTTGTTTGTTTATTGCTATAATTCATATATATATTTTTTTTGATAAGGAATGTCACATGAAAACCGAGCTTTTTACTAAAATAAAGGGTTCAAAATGAAAAAGGGTTTTGGTGGGTAAATGGTGTTTGTTTTGTGGGTTTAGAAATGAAAAGGTTTAGGCTCAAAGGGGTTAACTAGGGGGATTTTTGGTAGGTGGTAAAAAAAAAATAATGGTGTTGAAAGAAAAAAGGGTTAGTCCTAATGCCTTCATGATTTACTTACTTGGGTTTAAGTTGGTAAGGACCGGGAATGTATTGTCATGGCAAGTTCTAGAGTCGTAAGAAACCAAGCGGCTATTCACACAAGAAATGAAAGATGAGCATTTAGTTTAAAGATGTGTATTTATATGCTCAATTAAAGGCTCAAAACTCACTTTTTGTGGGAATGGGTTTTTAATGTGATCAAGTATATATAATCAAATTTTAACTAGATTTGTCATGCTGTTTCATAATTTTCTTATGTTCGTTCTTTTTATCACGACGCTATCGGTTGTAAATTCGTAAAAATATAACCTTTTTAGAACTTGTTATTCCCAATTTAAACCAAGACAAGTAAAAAAAAATGAAAAGTTTAAAAAAAAATTGGGGTGTTTAGCGGTTCCAATAGAGTTTTGTGTAAGGCTTGTAACTAGGACTTGCAAAATTCAAGGTTTTAGCATCCCCCAACACTTAAATTACACATTGTCCTCAATGTGTCCCAAAAATAAGTTTTTAGGTTGATTGAATGTGTAAAAGGTGTGTTAAAAACAAAAAAATTATGTTACTGGGCATCTGGACACGGCTCCGTGTCGAATGAGCACGGCCCCGTGGTCAGATTGCCAGTAACGAGAACTTACAGAAGGTGGACACGGGGACATGTCTGGTGAACACGACCCCGTGTTGGACAAAAGTCTGCATAATTTAGACAATCAACAGGTCTGGGCGGTGGGCACGGGGGCCTGTCGGCGGAGCACGACCCCTTGTGGACAATCTGCAAATAGTTAAAACAGGTTTCTGCTTTCGGTTATGTTATCCCGGCTTTAGTAGCATTAATGTTTAGTGCTTTAAGCCTCATAGGTACCTGTTTTACTAATAAATACCACACCAAAAAACATCCTAATTTACCAAAGTTTCATCATCCACATCACAAAATAAAAGAAAAGAAATGCAGAAAATTAAAAAGTGTTAAGGGAAGTAAATTGTTCAACAAATGGCACGCAGGCCACGCAATTGTTCATTAGATAAAAGGGTTAACCTGTTAGACCTCCATCCGTGTGATGCTACCTCCAACTCCTCCTGCTCAATCCATGTCCTCATCATCATCCCCTCCGTGGCCTGCCATATACTCCCGGATGTTCCCGATATCATCCTGCATGTCGGAGATATTTCTCTCTATCTGTAACACCCCGTGTTTTCAGGGAAGTCAAAGTCAAGGTCAAGTCAACGACCGATTTCGCGCAACTTTACTTATGGTGAATTTCTTTTATGTGTTTAATTTAGCTGTATTATGTGGAGTAAGTGTCAATAATTACAATAATCGACGTATTTCAATCGCCATCTAACCGACGTACGACTGTGAACTGTAGGAAGTAACAATGCGATAAAGTTAACTAAACGATAATCAAACTATGCTAATCAAATCGACATCGAATCGAATCACAACTCGAGCTACGTATTTTAATTATTGTTATACGTGTGTGTGTGCCTTATGTGTTACTTGTGCATGTTTATTTATGTTATTTGTGGAAATCAATCGAAACACAATCAAACTCAATCGAAACCGAACTATGATAATTAGTGGAGAAGAGACAGCGCGAGATATGAGTGGTTGGGATTAAAGGTAATTTGACTAAGAAACCTTATCGTATCGAACCGCTCGCAACCGAAATCGAAATATCAAAAATCCTCGCGTCGAACACTCGAAAAGTGCAGACTGATCGATCAGGCTACCAGCCGATCGAACAGCCAGCCGATCAGACTACTGTCCGATCGGACAGGCTGTCCGATCGAGCTGCCTGGCCGATCGGCCAGCACTTTCCCCTTTTGGCATCCTATAAATACCCCTGTCATTGTCATCCTTTCCACTTTTGGAAACCTCTGTTCGACCAGCACGCTCAGCTCAACCTTTTCTCAGATTTCTCTCGATTCCGGTAAGATTTCGTCCTAAATCTTGTACTTTTTTTATCTACACGCACTCCTACACCTTTCTATCTTTCAAATCTTAACTTTTAACCGTGAAATCATCAAGATTCAAGTGTTCTAGGATGATGTCATCATGGGTTCTTGAAGAACTTCATGTTTTGGCCTCATTCCACCAAGAATAACTTGGATCTAGCCGATTTCCACATAAACAAACAAAGATCTTTCATAGATCTAAACATATACACGGTGAAAAGGATTGAAAGACGGATTGTCCAACTTTCTTTCAACTCTCTTTCTCTCAATGCCTTCAAACCGATAGAAACGGAGCCTGTGCCGGTTTACAAATCACCCCGGTGGTTTCATGAATCAAGATCCGGATCCTATACACGAGGTTAACCGATCTCGGGTTAAACACTAAGCCCCGTTCCGAATAGATCACCAGCCGGATTTGGGTGATTCCTGTCCGACCAAGGGAACCAAGTAAGGACGAGGAATCTATGGTTCGACTCGTTGACAAAGTACCTCAATAAAACGACAAACAATCAGAACAACCAAGTGTTAGACGATAGGCTGATCTGGTCAGGATGCTGACCGATCGGACAGTCATTCGATCGACTGGCCAGCCGATCGGCTAGCACATGGTCCCACACTTAATCAATTTATTTTGAAGATTAGTATTGAATGAACTTTTGTTCGATCGAACTACTGTCCGATCGGATTACTCTTCGGATCATGAGATACTATGCTTCAACACTTAATCGATTTTTCAACATGTTCAATGCACTAGGAGTGCCACCCGATCGAACAGTCGTCCGATCAGGTGACACCCTGCTGAGAACTCGTCATGGTGGTTCATGCATGTTGACCGATCGAACAACATTAGTGTTCGATCGATCAGCTGCCCGATCCACTGCACCATACCTTGCATTCATTAAAGATTGTTGACCATTGTTGACTTGCCAACCGATCGGTCAGCAAGCCGTATTAATTGCGTCACTTGTTGACCTGACCGATCGAACACCTGTCCGATCCAAAGCAAATCACTTCAACTCATCAAAATACCTAACCGATCGGGTTGCCGTCCGATCGAACAGTCGTCCGATCGACCGACCTGAAGGGTAAAGGTACTTCAATGTTTTCAAATACTACAACGAAAACTTCAAAAGTCAAGCCATCATACACAAACACATCCTTCTCAAAGGAAGAAACAATCCACTCGAACAACCCCCCGATCGGCCTACCGACCGACCGGACAGCGGTCCGAGCGGACTGTCCACCGAGCGGTCAGCTTTTCGATCGGAATGCCGACCGATCGACCAGCCGTTCGACCCATTTACACTTTGCACCATTTGACGCGTAAAACCTCACTTATCGTTATGCTATCAATCCATTCAGGCTAACTTTACTCGCTAAGCGCTCCCTTCAATCCATCAACCGCTGTGAGTATACTCGATCCCTTTTTGCTTTAAGCACTTTTGGGTGTTACATACGTTACAACTATTCAAATCACATCGAACACACTACTCAATACTATTTGAACGCTAACCGTTAATGCATGTTATACGTGGCTTATGAATGCTTGTTTGTTATGTTTACACATGGAATGCTGTCTACCTGCCTTAGCAACAATAGTACTATAGTTTGGACTCAGAACCCGTTCACACGGGGGTTGTTAAGGACAATTACTTGCATCGATTACGGTGGTAATCATGTATTGCAAACTGCATTTGGAAGTCAACCCGCAGTCATTGGTATCGATGGATCTATGTCGATAACTAATGTGCTTCATTTCACTATGTGTACGTGCTGGTTATGCGTAAACGAATTCGAACTCTATATGCTATTATCAAACTTGTATGCTCACCTTTACATTTTATGTATTGACTTTTATTTTAACGTATGTGACAGGTGCTTAGGAAGTTTACATGCTTAGCTTGCTGTGAACTTAAGGCTAGGAAAGGTCTAGGATGCTCTCTGTGCTGTGATGAAATTGAAGCTAGGAAAAGAGGTCTTAGAAACCAATAAATAAACTATCTATGTTTAAATCTGAGTTGTCGGAACAGAATATTTGACTGGATTTTGTGTGTAATAATTATTTTACTGTTTGAGATACGGTATGGGACGTATCATTTAAATTGAATAGTATTGATAAATGTTATGGAAATTTCTGGACAATCTGTTTCGCTCAGTGCCATGCCCCGATGATTCCGCCATCGGTTGGGGTGTGACAGATTGGTATCAGAGCCATAACTATAGGGAATTAGGCAAGACTCGATCTAGTCCGGATCGATGTCTTAGAGACCTAGTCTATAGTTAAGAACCAACAAGACCGACTTGTGCATATCCGTTAGGGATTTTGTATAAGCCTGCTATTTCTCGCTATTCTCACTTATGCTACACTATCACTGCACTCGAATTTTCAACTATGAAAGAGTAACTAAGCCGAGAATAGGTGTGAAAACCGTAAACTCTCGACTAAAGTTGCTTAAACAACCCGCATTTTATCTACAAACAAGGAGAATTATGCCAAATCAGGAGTGAAATCCATATTTTGATGAATAATCTCCTCTATTTTATTAAAAACAGGAACGGAGTGGTTAAGCTAGGGGTGAAACCCTAACCTTGGCAATTTGTTCCGCCTATTTTGCAAAACTCTCACCAAAGTCTCGATGGACTCCAACGACCTGAAGTCACAAAACGACTAACGGGATGTGTGTCAAACGCCCAAGAATCGAGGCAACGGCGCTGCCCAGAAGGTCAAATGTGCACAACGGATCCTTGTGAATAGTCGAATCACTTTGGTTAGTCAAAGTCTACTAGCCGCAGACAATCTATTTCTCGAATTTTATGTGTTTCGATTTTGAGCCCACAACTGCTAACTTTGATGAGTCGTTAATTTTATGTGTTTTGTGTGTTTAATGTTTATTTGTTAGCATTTTGAGATATCACTGGTTTCGATCTAATGCCTTTTTCGCTACTCATACGACACACTACACATCGTTAACAAATCACTAAAACTAAGAACGACCTTATGATATACGATTATACTACTACCTCTTAAATGATAAAGGAACACGCATAATCATAGGAAGGTGGCTATGTGCTCATGTGCTTATGTGCCTATGTGCTTATTTGCCTATGTGCTTATGTGCTTATGTAATTATGTGCTTCTGTATTTATGAAAATATGTGGTTATGTGTATGCGTAGTTACAGGACTGTGTTCCTGAGCTTTAGCAGTAGTAAACGTGTGGGGTGAGATTCGAATACAATGTGTTGAGTCTTGTGACGATGTCTGTTGCAGACAATGTCATTTGGATCCCGTCATCCCTTACTTTCTCATCAAGAAAAGAGAGACAAACGCCTTGCTGCCATCATCACTAAAAGTGTAGCAAAGGCTGTGAGCGATGTTTATGAGAACGCCAGCAAATCGTCTGAGGAATCAAGAACCGAAGCCCATAAAGCTACCGCCAAGTCGTGTGAGACAAAAGAATTCACTGGCGAGGGAGGTCCAACTGCACTATTCCAATGGTTTGATTCCATTGAGGTTACTTTACGACAGAGTGGTTGCCCTGATGACCTTCGAACTCTGAATGCTACCGGCGTTTTCCAGTCCCGTGCACTAGACTGTTGGATGGCCGAGAGGAACAAGAGAGGGAACGACGCAGCCTACGGTCTGTCGTAGGACGAGCTCAAGGAAGTCATGCTGGAAGAATTCTGCCCTCCTCACGAACGTCAGAAGCTAGAGAATGAATTTTGGCACATACAGCAAAAGGATGGTGAAAATGCTGCGCTCACTGCCCACTTCAAACAGCTCAGCATCATTTGTCCCGATCAGGTCAAGACTCCAGACATGGCAATTAAGAAGTACATGCGAGCTTTGCCCGACTGCGTCGCAGATTTCGTTCAAGCGGCTAAGACTACGACGATCGAAGAGACTTATCTACTGGCCGCTGAAATCAATGACAAAAGGGTCAAGGCTGGTGTCTGGGATAAAACTTCAAAGCACCTGCATCAAGCTACCACCGCCACGCCAACTGCTGAGACTACCACCTCATCGAGCAACAATAGGAAGAACAAGAGAAAGAACAGCTCCAGCAACAAGAACTGTGCGATCACTGTTGCACAGATTCAAGCTGTACTAGCCCAACAGCGTCAAGTAGCGGCGCCTGTGGCTAATGCACCTCCTGCAAAGCGTGCATACACTGGGCCACACCCGCTCTGCCCTACTTGTACCTACCACCACCCGACTGCCATTGCTTGCCGTTTTTGTGCTCATTGCAATATGTACGGCCATTTTACTACCAACTGCCGTGTTCGACAAGCTCCTTCTCATCAAGCTCTACTCACCACCCCTCAGGGTCAACAAGTTCCTCCGGCACCCGCAGTCAAAGCCAGAGCCTGCTTCGTATGCGGCGGTCCTAATCACTTTGCCAACATGTGCCCAAACAGGGTCGTGAAACAAGAGCCCTAGCAGCAGCAGCCCCAGCAGCAGCAACACCAGCAGCAACAGCAACAAGCAGCACGCGCACGAACTTTCAACATCAACGTGCGTCAAGCCCAAGCCGACAACAACGTGGTTAATGGTACGTTCCTTGTGAATGGTATTTAGGCTTCATGTTTGTTTGATACTGGAGCCGATAATTGCTTTGTGTCGCTCGAATTCGAGAAACTCCTTAATCGTAAACGCTCCTGACTCTCCTCAGCTTTCGATGTTGAAGTCGTTACTGGAAGAACTGTAGCCGTCAATTCTGTTCTTCGTGATTGTACTCTTGAGCTCAACAGTCACATCTTCCCAATCGACCTTATTCTGATGCAACTCGGAAGTTTTGACGTCATAGTAGGCATGGACTTTCTTCGTGAAAACCATGCTGAAGTTGTGTGGTTCGACAAGATGATTCGATTCTCGCTTGCGAATGGTGATTTATTGTGTGTCTATGGTGAAACTACCTCGAAAGGTGTCAAGCTTATGTCATGTGTTCAAGCTAACAAGTATCTCCGCAAGGATTACAGAGCTTTCTTGGCTAACATTGTAGTAGCGGAGAAGTAAAAGAAAGAGAAGAAGGAAGTGAAGGACATTCCAGTGGTTCGAGAATTTCCTAATGTTTTTCCAGAGGATCTTCCCGGACTACCGCCAAGTAATGATATCGACTTTCGTATCGACCTCATTCCTGGAGCCAACCCTATTGCCAAAGCTCCCTACCGACTCGCGCCATCCGAAATGCGTGAACTCTCAAACCAACTCCAGGAATTACTTGAGAAAGACTTCATTCGCCCGAGCACCTCTCCTTGGGGCGCACCAGTCCTTTTCGTCAAAAAGAAGGATAGGTCGTTCAGGATGTGCATCGATTATCGGGAATTGAACAAGTTAACTATCAAGAACCGCTATCCCCTACCTCGCATTGATGACTTGTTTGATCAGCTATAAGGCGCTACGTGTTTCTCGAAGATCGACCTACGTTCAGGCTATCACCAGCTACGTATTCAAGAAGAGGATATACCCAAAACCGCGTTTCGCACTCGATACGGCCACTATGAATTCGTTGTTATGCCTTTTGGTTTAACCAACGCACCTGCGGTTTTCATGGATCTGATGAATCGCGTGTGTAAACCTTATCTCGACCATTTCGTCATCGTATTCATCGACGATGTCTTGATCTATTCCAAATCGAAAGCCGAACACGTGCAACATCTACGTTTGGTTCTCGAGTTACTCCAGGGGAACCAACTCTATGCCAAGTTCTCCAAGTGTGAATTCTGGTTGGAGGAAGTTCAGTTTCTGGGTCACATCGTAAATAATCAAGGTATTCACATCGATCCTGCGAAAATTGAAATTGTCAAGAGTTGGATTACACCTAAGAACCCGTCTGAAGTCCGTTCTTTTCTCAGACTAGCGGGCTATTATCGACGATTTATCGAAGGATTCTCAAAGATCGCTGTGTCGCTTACCGCTCTCACGCATAAAGACAAGCCTTTTGTTTGGGGAACTGAACAAGAGTCTGCCTTTCGAACCCTTAAACACAAGCTCTGCAATGCTCCTGTTCTCATATTACCTGACGGAAACAACGATTTCATTGTCTACTGTGATGCTTCCAACCTTGGTCTTGGTTGTGTCCTTATGCAGCGGGACAAGGTTATAGCTTACGCATCTCGTCAGCTCAAAATCCACGAGAAGAACTATACAACCCATGATCTCGAGCTAGGCGCAGTTGTTTTTGCGTTAAAGATTTGGTGACACTACCTATATGGTACCAAGTGTACGATCTTCACCGATCATAGGAGCCTACAACATATCTTTAATCAGAAGGAACTTAATATACGTCAACGCCGATGGGTAGAACTTCTCAACGATTACGACTGTGAGATTCGTTATCACCCAGGCAAAGCAAATGTCGTTGCCGATGCACTTAGCAGATGGAGCTATCTGCTTAGCACTCGTAACGTTCAAGCCCAATACGATCTCGAAACCCTCATCCGAGAAGCTCAGCATGCGTGTTTTAATGAACGCACTCTGAAGAAAGAAAGAATCTACCACGACGGAGCCCTGCTTGTGAGCAAGTCGAATGGGATATTCCACTTTCTGGACCAAATCTGGATCCCTAAATGGACCGATTTATGACAGATTCTGATGGACGAAGCCCACAAATCCCGGTATTCAATTCATCCCGGTGCCGACAAAATGTACCAGGATCTTCGCTATAAGTACTGGTGGCCAGGCATGAAGAGGGATATTGCTCTCTACGTTGGAAAATGCCTAACTTGTGCAATAGTCAAGGCTGAACACCAAAGACCCTCTGGCTTGCTCGAACAACCACTGATCCCCATGTGGAAGTGGGAGAGTATAGCTATGGACTTTATAACAAAGCTACTGCACACGTCATCAGGTCACGACAACATTTGGGTTGTGGTCGACCGCCTGACTAAATCAGCTCACTTTCTGCCAATACGGGAAGACTACAAGGTAGAACGATTAGCCCGAATCTACACCGACGAGATCATTTGTAATCATGGGACGCGTCGTGATATCATCTCTGATCGTGACGCTCGGTTTACCTCGCGACTGTGGGAAACGTTTCAAATGGCACTCGGTACGTTATTAAATCTAAGTACCGCTTTCCACCCTCAAACCGACGGTCAGACTGAAAGAACGATTCGTACTCTTGAAGACTTCGGTGGTAATTGGGATAAATACCTGCCGTTAGTCGAATTCTC
This sequence comes from Helianthus tuberosus, assembly GCA_030545235.1. Taxonomy (NCBI): domain Eukaryota; kingdom Viridiplantae; phylum Streptophyta; class Magnoliopsida; order Asterales; family Asteraceae; genus Helianthus; species Helianthus tuberosus. The sequence goes on from CM060384.1 coordinate 132,941,616, forward strand.
GTATAACAACAGCTATCATTCTAGCATTCAAATGGCACCATTCGAGGCTTTATACGGAAGAAGATGTCGATCGCCTATTGTGTGGCACGAGATTGGTCATTCGCAATTAACCGGTCCTGAGCTATTACAAGAAATGACAGACATAATTTTCCAAATAAGAGACAACCTGGTAAAAGCTCGGAATCGACAGAAAAGTTATGCCGATAGACGACGCAACCCCCTTGAATTTGACGTTGGTGACTACGTACTCCTAAAGGTATCACCTTGGAAGGGTGTGGTCCGATTCGGCAAGAAAGGAAAGCTCGCGCCTCGATATGTTGGACCTTTTAAGATTCTGGAAAGGATCGGAAAAGTCACCTACAGACTTGAACTACCGGAGGAACTTAGTAAGGTCCACCCGACTTTCCACGTGTCAAACCTCCGAAAGTGCCTAGCCGACCACGACTTACACGTTTCTCTTGATGATCTGTAAGTGAACGAAACATTACACTTCATGGAGAAGCCTGTCGAAATCATGGACCGCCAAACCAAGCAACTCAGATGCTCTCGCATTCCTATTGTGAAAATCCGATGGGAAGGCAAACGAGGCGCAGAGTTCACTTGGGAACTCGAGAGCGACGTGAAGGCGAAGTACCCGCAGCTATTCAAAGAGAAAGTCTAGAAAGAGAGAGTTCTCAAACGTGATTCACGGTGTTTTACAACTTTCAGCTTAATTTCGGGACGAAATTCCCTAAACAAGGGGAGGCTGTAACACCCCATGTTTTCAGGGAAGTCAAAGTTAAAGTCAAGGTCAAGTCAACGACCGATTTCGCGCAACTTGACTTATGGTGAATTTCTTTTATGTGTTTAATTTAGCTGTATTATGTGGAGTAAGTGTCAATAATTACAATAATCGACGTATTTCAATCGCCATCTAACCGACTTACGACTGTGAACTGTAAGAAGTAACAATGCGATAAAGTTAACTAAAAGATAATCAAACTATGCTAATCAAATCGACATCGAATCGAAACACAACTCGAGCTACGTATTTTAAATATTGTTATACGTGTGTGTGTGCCTTATGTGTTACTTGTGCATGTTTATTTATGTTATGTGTGGAAATCAATCAAAACGCAATCGAACTCAATCGACACCGAACTATGATAATTAGTGGAGAAGAGACAGCGCGAGATATGAGTGGTTGGGATTAAAGGTAATTTGACTAAGAAACCTTATCGTATCGAACCGCTCGCAACCGAAATCGAAATATCAAAAATCATCGCGCTGAACACTTGAAACGTGCAGACTGATCGATCAGGCTACCAGCCGATCGAACAGCCAGCCAATCGGACTGCTGTCCGATCGGACAGGCTGTCCGATCGAGCTGCCTGGCCGATCGGCCAGCACTTTCCCCTTTTGGCATCCTAAAAATACCCCTGTCATTGTCATCCTTTCCACTTTTGGAAACCTCTGTTCGACCAACACGCTCAGCTCAACCTTTTCTCAGATTTCTCTCGATTCCGGTAAGATTTCGTCCTAAATCTTGTACTTTCTTGATCTACACGCACTCCTACACCTTTCTATCTTTCAAATCTTAACTTTTAACCGTGAAATCATCAAGATTCAAGTGTTCTAGGATGATGTCATCATGGGTTCTTGAAGAACTTCATGTTTTGGCCTCAATCCACCAAGAATAACTTGGATCTAGCTGATTTCCACATAAACAAACAAAGAACTTTCATAGATCTAAACATATACATGGTGAAAAGGATTGGAAGACGGATTTTCCAACTTTCTTTCAACTATTTTTCACTCAATGCCTTCAAACCGATAGAAACGGAGCCTGTGCCGGTTTACAAATTACCCCGGTGGTTTCATGGCTCAAGATCCGGATCCTATCCATGAGGTTAACCGATCTCGGGTTAAACACTAAACCCGTTCCGAACAGATCACCAGCCGGATTTGGGTGATTCCTGTCCGACCAAGGGAACCAAGTAAGGACGAGGAATCTATGGTTCGACTCGTTGACAAAGTACCTCAATAAAACGACAAACAATCAGAACAACCAAGTGTTAGACGATAGGCTGATCTGGTCAGGGACAGCCAGCCGATCGGACAGTCAGCCGATCGACTGGCCAGCCGATCGGCTAGCACATGGTCCCACACTTAATCAATTTATTTTGAAGATTAGTATTGAACGAACTGTTGTTCGATCGAACTACTGTCCGATCGGATTACTCTTCGGATCATGAGATACTATTCTTCAACACTTAATCGATTTTTCAACATGTTCAATGCATTAGGAGTGCCACCCGATCGAACAGCCATCCGATCAGGTGACACCCTGCTGAGAACTCGTCATGGTGGTTCATGCATATTGACCGATCGAACAGCATTAGGGTTCAATCGATCAGCTTCCTGATCCACTGCACCATACCTTGCATTCATTAAAGATTGTTGACCATTGTTGACTTGCCAACCAATCGGGCAGCAAGCCGTATTAATTGCGTCACTTGTTGACCTGACCGATCGAACACCTGTCCGATCCAAAGCAAATCACTTCAACTCATCCAAATACCTAACCGATCCGGTTGCCGTTCGATCGAACAGCCGTCCGATCGACCGACCTGAAGGGTAAATGTACTTCAATGTTTTCAAATACTACAATGAAAACTTCAAAAGTCAAGCCATCATACACACATCCTTCTCAAAGGAAGAAACAATTCACTCGAACAGCCACCCAATCGGCCTACCGACCGACCGGACAGCGGTCCGAACGGCTGTCCACCAAGCGGTCAGCTGTCCGATCGGACTGCCGACCGATCGACCAGCCGTTCGACCCATTTACACTTTGCACCATTTGACGCGTAAAACGTCACTTATCGTTATGCTATCAATCCATTCAGGCTAACTTTACTCGCTAAGCGCTCCCTTCAATCCATCAACCGCTGTGAGTATACTCGATCCCTTTTTGCTTTAAGCACTTTTGGGTGTTACATACGTTACAACCATTCAAATGACATCGAACACACTACTCAATACTATTTGAACGCTAACCGTTAATGCATGTTATACATGGCTTATGAATGCATGTTTGTTATGTTTACACATGGAATACTGTCTACCTGCCTTAGCAACGATAGAACTATAGTTTGGACACATCACCCATTCACACGGGGGTTGTTAAGGACAATTACTTGCATGGATTACGGTGGTAATCATGTATTGCGAACTGAATTTGGCAATCAACCCACAGTCATTGGTATCGATGGATCTATGTCGATAACTAACGTGCTTCATTTCACTATGTGTACGTGCTGGTTATGCGTAAACGAATTCGAACTCTATATGCTATTATCAAACTTGTATGCTCACCTTTGCATTTTATGTATTGACTTTTATTTTAACGTATGTGATAGGTGCTTAGGAAGTTTACATGCTTAGCTTGCTGTGAACTTGGGGCTAGGAAAGGTCTAGGATGCTCTCTGTGCTGTGATGAAATTGAAGCTAGGAAAAGAGGTCTTAGAAACCAATAAATAAACTATCTATGTTTAAATCTGAGTTGGCGGAACAGAATATTTGACTGGATTTTGTCTGTAATAATTAGTTTACTGTTTGAGATACGGTATGGGACGTATCATTTAAATTGAATAGTATTGATAAATGTTATGGAAATTTCTGGACAATCTGTTTCGCTCAGTGCCATGCCCCGATGATTCCGCCATCGGTTGGGGTGTGACAGATTGGTATCAGAGCCATAACTATAGGGAATTAGGTGTTCTCTTCATCCCCAGCATCCTCTTCCGAGTACAACCCGACTATTTCCCCAAATTGTACGATTGAGATCGAGTACACGGTTCCTCTACAACGGAACTCTACCCCATCATTGTCAAACGGATATGCTCTTGCCTTAAGGACAAACGTGCTGTAAAATTCCATGTTGTATTCACGCATGGAAGAAGCTAAGTGCAAAGAGCCACTCGTAGTGGGCCGGTGACAATGTTGTTGAATCGGTCAATTTGGTTCACTGCTTCAAGAGTGTCCATGCACACTTGTCTGGGATTCTCTTCGGACCTAGTTCTTAGCACATCATACCGCACCTGAGCAGCCAACTCACTTGCGTTGAATCTGGTAAATTTCTTGGCCATCTGAAAGAAAACACCAAACAATTAGCACGAAACAGTGAAATTTTCGAAGAAAACTGAAAACAGTCGGCTGAACACGCCCCCGTGTTCAGCGGACATGCCCCATGTTCGCTTAAATTTGGCTGGACACGCCCCCGTGCTCGCTGAGCACGACCCCGTGTCCAGGCGTCTGTTTCCCAAAATTTCTATTTTTTGACACGGTCCCGAAAATTTGAAAATTTTTGGTCCAGTAGGGGCGGTTTTCCCCAAAAATGAAACCCCAAGTGCCGTTTTTCCCAAAACAACCCGTTTACCCCTTCAATTTCATCTTTTTCGGTTCAAAAACAAGGGTTTGGGGTTTTTGTGAGAAATCGGGCAAATCTTTAAACAATACAAGTTGATTTACTTCCTATAACATGTATCTAAACTAATACTAACAGATCTAAGCAAAAATTTGGGGTTTGATTTGGTTCAAGTTGAAGAACCCTAGATTTTCCCCAAATTTTGATGTTAAACTACATGCAACTAATTAAACTAACTAATTATAAGGATAGAATCATACCTTGACGTTGTTAGAAGAAGGGGAAACGTTGAAATCTGCAGGAATTTTCAGCAGAACCAGAGAGTTTTTAGGGAAACGGGGCGTTTGGAATGAAGAAACTGAATGAAAAAGGGGGTTTTACCGCGACAGTTGCGCGAACACGGCCCCGTGGGCGGGCAATTTTTTTTAAGTACTCGTGTGAGTGCCCTGTTTCCCGAAACTTGGTTTTAGAAATCTTACTGATTTAGATGTTTTCCCGATGTTCGTAACTTACCAGGTATCATGTTGATGCTTGAACCTTTGTTTCATTCTTCGACCGTTTGAAGTGAGATTTCTTCCTCTTCATCCTCAATGAATCCTTGATAAATCTTTAGCCGTTGGCCATTGACTTTAAATGGAATTCCATTCCGAGATTTAATTTCGACTGCACCATGTGGGAAAATGTGGGTGATGGAAAAAGGTCTTGACCACCTAGACTTTAATTTACCAGGAAATAATCGAAGTTGTGAATTAAACAATAGAACTTGATCTCCTACCCGAAATTCATTAGGTTTAATGTGTTTATCATGCAAATTTTTCATTCTTTCCTTATAAATTTTGGAGTTAGAGTCTGCATATTTCCTTAATTCGTCTAATTCATTTAATTGGCAAAATCGATTTTTACCTGCAATTTCTAAGTCTAAGTTTACGTTTTTAATTGCCCAGTAGGCCTTGTGTGCGATTTCTACTGGCAAATGACAACTTTTTCCATAGACAAGCTTATATGGGGTTCTACCTATTGTTGTTTTGTACGTTGTTCGAAAAGCCCATAAAGAATCGTCTAATTTATCGGCCCATTCCTTTTTATTTAACCCTATGATTTTTTCAAGTATTCTTTTTAAACCTCTGTTAGTCACTTCGGCTTGTCCGTTTGTTTGAGGGTGATATGCCGTTGAGACCAGGTGATAGACCCCATACCTCGTTAAGATTTTTTCAAGTTGATGGTTACAAAAATGGGCACCTCTATAACTTATTAATGCTTTTGGTGTTCCAAAACGAGAGAATAATCTTTTCAGAAATCTTACCATGACCCTCCCATCATTTGTTGGAAGTGCCTCGGCCTCGGCCCATTTAGACAAGTAATCTACCGCCACAAGTATATATTTGTTTCCTTTTGACGGTAGGAAAGGTCCCATAAAGTCGAGTCCCCACACATCAAAAATTTCACAAACAAGAATGCCATTTTGTGGCATTTCATTTTTGGAAGAAATATTACCTCATCTTTGGCAAGCGTCACATGTCTTAACAAGACTTTGGGCGTCATTGTAAATGGTTAGCCAATAGAATCCTGAATCGAATACTTTTCGTGCGGTACTAGCGGCACCATGATGTCCTCCGAATGGACCTTCATGACAATGGCGAAGAATTCTATAGGCTTCACTACCATGTACGCATCGGCAGATGAGTTGATCGACACCCATTTTGAAAAGATAAGGATCTTCCCAAAAATAATGCCTTACATCGGCAAAAAATTTCTTTCTTTGATGATGTGGCCATCCTTTTGCGACTATACCGCTAGCTAGGTAGTTAGCATAGTCGGCGTACCATGGCTCTTCTCGGTATTCCACCATTTCCAGGGATTCTGTTGGGAACTTTTCATTGATTAGTTCGTCCCTGGTTGCGTCCAAAGCTGGATCTTCCAAGCGGGAACGATGATCTGCTGCGGTGTTTTCTGCTCCTCTTTTGTCTTTTATTTCAATGTCAAATTCTTGGTGGAGTAGAATCCACCGTATCAAACGTGGTTTAGCATCCTGTTTCTTGAAGAGATATCGAATGGCTGCATGATCTGTTTAGACTATCGTTTTAGAAAGAACAAGATAAGAACGGAATTTATCAAAAGCAAATACCACGGCTAGTAATTCCTAGTCTGTTGTTGTATAATTTTCTTGTGCATCATTCAGTGTTTTACTAGCGTAATAAATTGGGTGAAAATTCTTATCTCTTCTTTGTCCCAAGACGGCTCCAACTTCAAAGTCACTTGCATCACACATGATTTCAAAAGGTAATTTCCAATCAGGCGCTATCATGATAGGTGCATTGACTAGCATTTCCTTTAGTGTTAGAAATGCTTGATTGCAATCCTTGTCAAAGATGAAAGGGGCATCTTTTTCAAGTAATTTTGTTAGAGGCCTTGAGATTTTAGAAAAGTCCTTGATAAATCGTCTATAAAATCCGGCATGCCCTAGGAAACTTCTGATAGCTCTAATGAAGGATGGGGTGGTAATCGAGAAATAGTGTCTATTTTTGCTCGATCAACCTCCATTCCTTCGCTTGAGATTTTGTGACCAGTACTATTCCCTCCGTTACCATGAAATGGCATTTTTCCCAGTTAAGGGCGAGGTTAGTTTCCTCACATCAGGATAGCATTCGTTCAAGGTTATCGAGGCATTGGTCGTATGAATTTCCAAAGATAGAAAAGTCATCCATGAAGACTTCCATTGTATTTTCTATCAGGTCATGGAAGATGGCCACCATGCAACGTTAAAAGGTTGCAGGGGCATTACATAGACCAAAAGGCATGCGTCGATAAGCAAGAGTTCCATAGGGACATGTGAATGTTGTCTTTTCTTGGTCTTCGGGTGCTATCGGTATTTGAAAGTAACCTGAAAAACCATCTAAGAAACAATAAAATTTGTGTCCGGATAATCTTTCTAGCATTTGATCAATAAAAGGTAAAGGAAAGTGATCTTTCCTAGTTGCCTCATTTATTCGACGATAATCTATACATACCCTCCATCCTATGACGGTTCTTGTTGGTATTAATTCATTTTTCTCATTAGTTATTACCGTCATACCTCCTTTCTATGGAACTACTTGGACGGGACTTACCCATGGACTATCGGAGATTGGGTAAATGAGTCCGGCGTCAAGTAATTTGATGACTTCGTTTTTTGACCACTTCTTGGACATTTGGATTTACTCTACGTTGTGGTTGTATTACCGATTTATAGTCATCATTCATTAAAATTTTTTGCGTGCACATGGAAGGACTTATTCCTTTAATATCTACAAGCTTCCAAGCGATCGCGTTTTTTGTGTTTTTTCAAAAGTGTAATTAAGTTTTCTTTTTCTAAACTAGTTAATTTTGACGAAATAATTACAGGCGATTTACCATCTTTGTCTAGAAAAGCATATTCCAAACCTTTTGGAAGTTCTTTGAGCTCAAGAGGTGGGTCTTTAGGAGACTCCTTATTTGGTTGCTCATTTTGATCAAGAACCACAAAGGTTTGTTCTATGGCGACCTCTTCTTCAACAAAGTGGTCAATTTCTTCTCTTGTATCGGGTAGTTCATCTTCATCTTCAATTAGGGGGTCATTGTTGCCGAATGGATATTTCATTGAACGCTCAAGATCGACACTCTTTTTAAATGCCCCTAATTGAATAGATAGATTGTTGTACTTCCAATTTTTCAAAGCTTCGTGGGTCTTTACAAAAGGTCGTCCCAACACTAGATGAGCGTCATCAAGGATGACAAAGTCGGTTGGGATTACCATTTGATTCGTTTGGACCAAGACATCCTCAACTACCCCTATCGATTTTATTATTTTCCGATTAGATAGAAAAAAGGGTATTTGAAGTGGAGAAAAATCACCAATACTTAATTTTTCGAAAATGTAGTTTGTCATTATATTAACACAAAAATCTTTATCAATTGTAATATTACTAATAAAGGAATTTAGAAAAAAAAAACACGGAACCGGTGTAATGTTAATTTCAAATGGATCTTCTTTTATTAGCGCAGTTTGATCATTTGTTAATTTAATGCTCACCGTTTCGTCAATTTTTGTGTTAGTGTTTAACTCTTTTAAAAACTTAGTATGAGTGGGTACTAAACAATGCTTTTCGAAAGAAGGTGACAAGAGATTAATTTCTTCAAAATTAGACTCTTTTTGAATTTTAACGTTATCAGACTCACCTTTTTCGTTGTTTAACTCATGTGTCGGCTTTTCACTTATTTGTTCTTCCATTTTTACATTTTCAACTATCTCTTCTTTATTACAAGTTAATTATTCCCTTGCGTGGGGCTCCTCTTCCCTTGCGCGGGACTCTTTTATGCAGCACTCGATAGTTTTAATGTGTTCTATTATCTTATCGGTTATGTGGGTGATAGAGTAAGGATCTGGATCCTCAAAGCTTGAATCTGGATGTTCGATCCTTGGTTCCTTATAATGCTCATATGAAGTAGATGGTTCACACCATTGTTCCTCATTGTAAGTATATGATGGATAAGGGTCGTAACTTTGTTCTTCATAATACTCATATGAGGTGGGTTGTTCACGCCATGGTTCCTCATAATAAGCATATGAAGGTGGAGGCTCATATCTTGTTTCCTCAAAGTATGAGTATGAAGGCTCATACCTTGGTTCCTCAAAATATGAGTATGAGGGAGAAGGTTCATACCTTAGGTCTTCATAGGGAGTGTATGAAGTGGACGACTCGTACCTGGGCTCCTCATAGTAACTGTATGAAGTGGATGGTTCAAAGGGGTCACAATATTGTACTGATTGAGGGTTACCAGTTTACCACGAATGGTGCAATAGTCTTCCCTATAGTCATCCTCCTCATAGGTGTAGTTGTAATCTCCTGAGTATTGATCCATAAGAATCACTCAGCAGACCACAATAGAGTCTCGGGACCAGAAAACAAAAATAAAAACGAAAACAGAGGCTGGACACGGCCCCATGTTCAGTGAGCACGACCCGTGTTCAGGTTCTGTATCTGGGCATTTTAAAAAAATAACTGGTTTTGTGCAGCACGTGGGCGTGTTCAGTGAGCACGACCCCATGTTCAGACTCTGTATCTGGGAGTTTTTAAAAAAAATGTGCAACACGACCCCGTGTTCAGTGAACACAGCCCGTGTTCAATCTACTGTAAATGCAAAAACTAACTAAAATGCAGAAAAATGCGCGCGTTTTAAAATGGTTTTGAAAAACTGATTAGGCCGTAGATTTTAAGCTTTCTTAAAATCCTTGTGTCCCCGGTAGCGGCGCCAAAAACTTGATGTGCGTAGTGCGTGGTATATTTTTATGTATATTTTTAGCCCTTTTTAAAACTTTGGTCAAGTTTTAAATTTATAAAACACGATATTTTACTAACACTAAACACACATATGGGTAAGTGCACCCATCGTGAGCGTAGTATAGCATTGGTAAGATACCAAGGTCGTCCAAGGACACAAGAGCTTTTAGTACCGGTTTATCCTCAACGTCTAATCAAATCAAAAAGTTAGAAAAAGGTTTTAAACATGAAAATAAAAACTAAAAATGCTGAAAATAAAAATAAATAAAAATAGATAGACAAGATGAATCACTTGGATCCGACTCGCCTTTAGTGTAACCTTTGATGTTTTCCGCACTTTTGCACTTTTTAAGAGATTATCTTAGTTATAGTAGTAGGCCCCTCTTTTGAAGGTGACGTTACCCTCAACCCAGTAGTTTGAGTCAGCAAGGATATATTCCTAAAGGGTTTGATTATTGAAAGATAATTAATTAAGTTATTAATACGTAATGTGGTAGGCCCCTCTTTTGAAGGTGACATTACCCTCGGCTAAGTGGTTTGAGTCAGTAGGGATACAATCCCAAATAGTCGGGTTAATATATTAATAGTAGTTTACATATGAGGGGGTCAAGCCATTCGCACCTCCGCCATCCAATACCAGTGGGTATTTAAGGAGGTCCTAGTAAGCTTGACCCAGGTCCTTGCAGGATCTATACACTGAACAAAGCAAGAACCTTACCAAACCATTCCATTAACCCCCGACCAGGTAGCCAACATATCTCCATATAGACCGTGGAGATATGAATGGTGTAAATCTTTTATTTTATATAGTCAGTAAAATAACGCCAAGACACCACAGACAAAGGATAAGGAAGTTTCACCTTCAACATAAGAAACTAGTTATTAAAGTCATTAATACAAAACCAAATAAAAAGTGCGAAAAGATTAAAAGACAAAAGTATTACACTAAATGCTTGTCTTCACCAAGTGATTAAGAAACTTAGGCAAACATGGCCTTTGATTGTCAAGAACTCTTACTATCAATCTTGGATCCCGAGACTACTACACACACTCTATGATGGATGATAGATGATGGATGATGGATGATGGTGGTTAATGCGGGTGTTGTGATGGTGGTGGAGTGTGGGTGAAGTGGGAGAGAGGTGGTTTGTCAAGGGATGCTTTTGAAGTGAACCAAGCACCTCTATTTATAGCCTGCACAGAAGCCCAGACACGGCCCCGTGTCCACTGGGCACGGCCCCGTGTCCATCCACTTTCTCTTTCTTCATTAATTGCAGTTTGTCTGCATTAGTTGACCACGCCCCCGTGTCCGTTGGGCATGGCCCCGTGTGCAGAAGCGTATCTGTACTATCAATATTTGCTTGGATTCTACAAATCTTAGCGTTGACCACGGCCGTGTGGAGCTGGGCACCCCCCGTGTTGGGGAATAGAAGCTTCTACGCTTTTGTCTTTTCTGTAGACACTTGGGCACGGGGCGTGTTCAGCATTCTGATATCTTATTTTTTCTTAGGAGGATTCTGTCGAGGGGTCGGGCATGCCACGTTTATTCCTTTTCTTGTATTTGTGTTAGATTTAGCTGCATTTTTGCTTCTTTTGTTCATTTGCGCTCATTTAATCCTGAAAATACAAAAGGAAGACAAAAGCACACTTTTTCCAACATTAGTACTAAAAAAGGGTTAGTTTTTGCCTCATTTGATGTAATTTATATGTTGCATTTTACACACATCACTATCACCAAGTACAAACGGAAATCGAGGAAGAAGACAAAACAGCATTCCCCACCCATACCGGAAATTACTGCTACACAAAAATGTCGTTTGGGTTACGCAACGCGGGCGCAACCTATCAAAAACTGATGAACGACACTTTTGGCGATCAAATCAGCAAGAGTGTCAAGATCTACATGGTCGACTTAGTCGTCATAAGCATGGAGGAGGATACCATGCTCCAAGATATTGAAAGAACATTCCAAACTATGCGACGCGTTAACATGGAGCTCAATCCAGGGAAATGCTCATTTGGAATGGAAGAAGGAAAGTTCCTTGGATTAATCGTCACAAAAGATGGATTCAAGGTCAATCCGGAAAAGGTTCAGGCGATCGAGCGCATGCCATCGCCTTCCACAATAAAGGAGATGCAATGCCTAGCCGGCCGGCTAGCCGCGTTAAACAGATTCTTAGCCAACCACGCGGCTAAGTCTTATCCCTTTATCAGTACTTTGCGCAACTGCCTAAAGAAGGAACAGTTTCAATGGACCGCAGAGGTAGAGAACGCCTTCCGAGAGATGAAAGAGTGTTCGATCCAACTCCTAACTCTCACTCCACCACCCAAAAAATAACCACTCATCCTGTACTTGTCCGCCGCGGACAACGCGGTGGGCGCAATACTCATAGTGAAGAGAGAAGGGTTCCAAACACCAATTTATTATGTCAGCAAAATGTTCACCGATCCAGAGATAAGATACTCCATCATGGAGAAATTGGTACTCGCACTGGTACATGCCTCCAGATGGCTACGCCGTTACTTTGTAGATCACCTCATCACTGTGTTAACCAACTACCGGATTTGGCAAATCCTCTCCAAGCCTGAAATCTCTGGAAGACTTGCCAAATGGGCCATTGAACTGGGCGCACACACCTTGATTTATAAGTCGCGCCCAGCAATAAAAGGCTAGGTTTTAGCTGACTTTGCCGCGAAAGTACCGGCAAATCGCATTCAAGAATGCGAAGACGAACAAAATCCTACACCTCCACCATCCCCATCAGACATCTGGGCACTATATACTGATTGTGCGTCCAACGAGAACGGTGTGGGTGCAGGTCCGCAACTCGTCAGCCCCGATGGCCAAGAGCTTACCTATGCCATCCGCCTCGATTTCAAAAGTACAAACAACGAAGCAGAGTATGAGGCTTTACTCGCAGGGCTACGCTTAGCAGTCAAGCTCGTCGTCCAACATTTGGAAGCACACGTCGACTCATTACTAGTTGCGGGACAAGTCTGCGGTGACTACGCCGCGAAAGGGGATATCATGATCCTCTATCTCGAACAAGCCAAGCAACTGACATCACGATTCACTTCCTTCAACATTCACCATATCAACAGGAGTGATAACAACCCACGGATGCACTTTCGAAACTTGCATCCACCAGCTTCCAACACCTGGCAAAGGAAATACGCATTGAGAACCTGTAAAATCCTTCAGTACCCCTGGGCCAAGTCAACATCATCCAATACGGTACAACGTCTTGGATGACACCAATTATAAGATACCTACAATCAGGTATTACCCCCGAGAGTAAAGCAGAGGCACGCAAGCTAAAGTACAAGGCGTGTCAATATCAGATGGGGGACGGTATCTTATACTGTAAGTCATACCTAGGGCCACTCTTACGATGCGTCGACCCTCAAGATGCCACGTATCTTGTAAGAGAGATACACGAAGGAATATGTGACGTACACGCGGGCCCGCGCAGGATAGTGGCCAAAATCATGAACGCTGGGTATTACTGGCCTGGCATGCACCTGGACGCGGTTAAGATCTTGCGCAAGTGTTTCAATTGTCAACAACATGCATAAAAAACATTGCACCCAAAGAACAACCTGATCCCTGTCACCACCGCATGGCATTTCCAAAAATGGGCAATCGACGTGGAGAGACCCTCTCCAGACGCACCAAGTGCGGTGAAGTTTATCATAGTGGCCGTCGACTACTTCACCAAATGGGTGGAAGCAAAACCGCTAGCCTCTACCACCGCTGTGATAACAAGAAAGTTTGTCTGGGAACACATCATCTGCCGTTTCGGTCTACCAATGTGCATCGTAACCGATAACAGCACCAACTTCGCTGCCGATGATTTCCAAAACTGGTTGAAAGAACTAAATATTGAACACGTCTTCTCTTCAGTGGCGCATCCGCAAGGGAATAGCCAGGTTGAAAGCAATCAATAAAAGTTTAGTCGAAGGTATAAAGGCACGGTTGGGAATAACCAGACACGGCTGGGTCGATGAACTCCCAAGTATCCTATGGGCGCATAGGACTAACCCGAAGATAAGTCATGGCGAGACACCCTTCAGCCTAGTCTATGGCTCTGAGGCGGTGATCCTAGCAGAAATCGGTCTCCCCTAACATAGAATGTTGGCCATCAACAAAATTGAAAACAGCGATGAGCACAGGCTTGATTTAGACCTCTTGGAAGAAAGGCGTGAAAACGCAGCAATCATGTCACACCCCGACCGCGTAAAACAACAAACCGCGGCGGAAACGTCGGGGAGTGTCGTAACATAATCATTGTTTCATAACACATGGAAATTGAAGTTTTATTTTATTAAATTGAAAGAGGTTACAATGTCTTATAAACAAAGAAACACAACTTAATTAACTAGTCTTGCATCTTTTATTGTCACTAAGGCCCTCGTCCAATCCTATGTTTGCATCATGATCATTTAATAACAGCACCTGAAACACATGTGAAAATAGGTACGTCAGCATAAAAATGCATGTGAGATACATAGGTTTTATTTAAATAGGATTCATGACTTGTAAGTGTAAAGAAAAATGTTTAACAAAAATACATGAACCTTAAATATTTCCTTTTAGAAATCATAGAAAATGATAAGAAAACAGATGTTATGAAAGATTAATGCATGATTAAATAAATAATCAAGTAAAAATGAGTTTGTATAAAATATGCTATTTGTAAAACAAAGTTTTGTAAAGATATGATAATTTTGTAAAATGTAATATGTCAAAATTGAAATGGTTTAAATAACGCTACGATATGTAATATCATAAAAGCACTTATATATAGGAAGTACCAGCGGCGTATCCACCATGCTTTTATCATATTACACACGCCTCGTTATTTAAATCACTTACCCAAACAAACCACCAATGTAAAAATGTTCATGTATAATCAATTTATACTTTGGTTTTGTAAATAACATATCAAACTATGCTTTGGTTTTGAAAATAAGGCCAGAACTATATTAAAATATATGTTGGATTTGTACATAGTATATCAAATTATACTTTGGTAAATAATATCACATTTGAGAGCATATCAAACTATACTTTGGTAGTATATCAAAATATACAAATGAAACAGTGATTTAGTATTCATTCAAACCTTAGTGTATCAAACTACACCTTAGAGACTATAGAAATACCACAAAGGCAATTTCTATTTGGTAAAAATTTGGTTTCTGACATTCCATACAACATGAATGGGGTGTCTAATCCTATAGCGCTATATCATACTACCAATGGGCTTGGTGAATGTATAAAATAAGTATAATCCAACAATTAATTTTTTAATCTTTGAAAAATTAGTGTTTAAACCATTGATAATCTTTCAGTTTGTCAAAAGATAAGTACTATCATGTATAATCATAAAGTTGAAATCATGAAAATAACAAATAGGCACACATGTTTCACCCCAAAACATTTGAAAACAGTAAAAGAGGGGACTATGTACTCATTTGAGGATGCTTAAAAGTCTTGAATAACAACCAAGCAAAGCTATAGGGATCATGGAATCAAACGACACATAAAGTTGAAATCATGAAAATAACAAATAGATTTCGTTGATTTGATATGAAAGAACACCATAGAACTCGACATATATGGACAACTGTTTAAAAAAATTGTAAACCAACATTATTTTGACTTATTGGCTTTTTTAAAAAGCCAATAAGTCAATAAGTTGTTTCAAAAAGCTAAGCCAAACACCCCCTTATTTAAAACGAGTGACATGATGAGTCTTTGACATCCTGTCCGAAGGATTACCTTTAACAATAATAAGCACGCGAAAGCTTGTGAGGATAATCAGCACCCTGACGTTTGTCACGTTCGGCTCCTTGGCGCCGGAGGGGTAATCGGTTTTTGTAGAGTCATGCGGTGTCGTGTAATTCGTTTTTGTCGTAGAGTTTGTCAGTGCGGTGGGTGGTACACAGCAACTTTTCGACCCTCAGGGGCGAGGCTTTGTTTTTAGTAGATTAGGGTTTTCTATTCAGAACGGGATGGTGGCGCAATTCGTTGCTCATCTACCTGCTATCTTTATGTAATTTTCCCTGATGTTTGGAATGAAACATTGTGTAGATAATACAAAAAAAAATTCACCATTGCAATATAATTGATCAAGCATCTTTTAATAAATCTTAGGTTAAGTTCATCAAACACATATATGAATGTAACACCTCGATCATGACTCACACCTACATCATGAACAACAAAATATCGAAATCGCATTTAGTTTTAGACTTGCGTATACGAATCATGATATTTACTATAGTTTAGTGGTTATTCAATAGCGCAATGACCATAATTCTTCCATACTCCATGTGTTCTCGTTTGTCCCAGTGGTGAATGAACTCGAAATATTCAGTGTTTTCACATGGAGGATAATATGATAACTCCATTGGATTCACAACATTGTATGTTTGTGACGGCATCATATTCTCTTGAGTATTATGTTCCGATGAAGTCTGTCCACTGAAAGTATCGGTTTGCTTTGTGTGCTTTTGGATTCTGGTTCTCCAGTAATTTTTTATCTCGTTATCTGTTCTTCCAGGCAGATGCTTCGCAATTTTTGACCACCTATAAGTATTTAGAAGCGTAAAACAAATTTAGATACATTGTACTTTCTACAATTTCTAGCACATGTTACACATGCTGCAAAATGAAAGAAATCATATCATCATGCATGTTCTATGGTTCAAATTCAAAGAGTACTCGAGGCATCTCGTGTGGAGGTAGTACGGTTTTCGGAGGAATACCGTAACCAAATCTGACTAACTCAGCGCGGTGCTGGTTAAGACAACGTAGTCTGAGCAGATCTTGGCTAGGGCCACCGATGATGTGACATTGGGTCACTCAAAAAAGAAAGTTACAGTTCATAAAAAAAACCTATGTATTTAAAGGAGGCTCGATTGATCTCACATTATATTCATTTAGAAACAGGAGCTCTAGCAAATTCAGATCAACAAACTAAATTTGTTTTAAGTAACTTTTAAAAACAAACAAAATCACAAAAATCGATCTAATATCATACAAATAAATTTTAAAAGATAATCAAACTTTTATATGTTTTTTTCTTTAATATTAGCAATCAATTGGAAAAATTAGTCAATAAATCTCGAAATATATACTTCAAACTCCATTTTTTGAAAAATATTAGGGTTTTTTCTAGTAAATAAAAAAATAACTAACTAATATACTAACCGGTTACCCCATTTGGCATGAAGCTCCATAATCAAAAGTTGTTCCTCCGGTGTAATATTACCCCTTCTCACATCGGGTCGAAGATAGTTCAACCATCGTAGCCTGCAACTCTTTCCTGTTCTTTTAAGACCTTTTGAAAAACTAAAATTAGAGTTAACTAAACATATAATTAATCAACAACATATATAATTTATCAGAAGTTGAAGATTAAAATATAGGGTTAATTTAAGAATGAATACACACATATTAAAAATAATTAATCAATTAATTATCACACCTGCAGATTTGGCAAGAGTGTTCCAAACACCTTCACCATGATCGGCGATGTAGTTCGTAAGGATCAAGTCTTCTTCCATCGTCCATGGGCCTTTTCTAACCTCAACATCTTGTGCAGAAGAAGATGATCTTTTCTCCATTTTTGTGTGTTTTTGATGAAGGAAGAAGGAGATCAAATAATTATTGATAAAAGATAATGAAGGCAAAATTGGGTTTTATATAGGAGAACTAATTAAGATGACTACTTAGGGGTTAATAATTAACTCAAAATCTTTTTACCTAACTTGGTTATCATTATGTTAATAATTAAAAGTAATGTTTAATTATTAAACTTTTTCATCCATGCATGGTTCACTCATAGACACGTAGTGGTGTGGCTTTAATGTGTCATAGCTTCCACTTCCACATATATTACAAATTCGATGCACATGCAAGTATATATGTATGTTTGTATACTGTATGTAATAGTCTAATAGAATGCATGATGCATGCATGCCTAATTATATTAATTAACTTAAATAATTGTATTAAATTTAGATAAAGTGAACACATGTGCTTTGTTTATCCTAGAGCAGAAACTGATTAACACGCTATAACAATCTGTTAAAATAATAATACAGAGGTGATAAAATACAAAAAAAAAAAAATTGTTGTCTAGAAATTAGAAATATTGGTTTTTATCGAAAAGAAAAAAATTATTTGAGTTGCACCCTCTGAATTGTCAACGGCTTAATAGATGAAAATATGAATTTGTGTACTACTTCTTAAATGAAGCTGTGTACTATTTTTTAGATGAAGATGTGTACATGACAGTATAAGAAAAAAACAATTATAGGGACAAACTATAGGGAGGACAAAAGTCGTCCCTATAGAACAAGCTATTTGAAGGACATTTCGTTCAAGTCGACACTTTTTAAGATGAAAATTTAATCATTTTTCGGAGTAAAATATATATAAAAAAAAACTAGTATTCACACTACTGTTAGTGACCACAAACACTGAATTTGCGGCGTGCTAATGCGAAAAAACTAAACCGAAACGTAAAACATATAAAAGAATAACTAAGTCGATTTAGAACCCGCGTTAAAATGAACTTGTCAGACGGGAAAAATAGACGGTGTAAAAATGTTTAACCACACACTCACGTTGCGCTGTGTTAACACGCAAAATTTGGAACGGAACGTAAAACAAAAATTTTGCGAAAAATGAAAAGGATAGAGAACCGAAGTTGAAAGTAAAAAATTGTGAGGTTAAATTGCAAAAGATGAAAAGTTTCGGGGTTAAAAGTAAAAAAAATCAATTAGTTTGGGTTAAAAGTAAAGATGAAAAGTTTTGGGGGCAAATTGGGAAAAAATCAAATTGTTATATATATATATAGGGTAAGGTTCATGCGAGAACCACCTTTACTAAAACCTCCAAAAAACCTAAAAAAATCAAAGTAGCGATTTTTTTATAAAAAATATTAAAAAAAAATTTGTGTGTTTTTTAGGTATTTTTGGTTGTGTTCACATTGGTTCTTGCGGTTCTCGCAATAAATGGTGGTTCCTAACAGATCTTTGTCCTATATATATATATATATATAGGCTAATTATAATAAGAAAACCCACTCCAGATGAGAAAACCCAAGAAACCCACATGTGTGGCTAGGATTCAGCCACCTCACATGTGCATAAAGACAAAGAGAGGGGTATTTACGTCATTTTACATGTGCAGAAAAGTGTAAATCTGATCTCTCTCTCTCTCTCTCTTTTATATCATTACAAACCTGACTCTCTCTCTCTCTCTCTTTATTTACATCAGAAACCTCATATATATATATCTCTCTCTCTCTCTCTCTCTCTTTATATCTCAATTCCTTCTAATACATATCTAGATTTAGAATATCATCAGATCCTCTCTCTACAATTTATAAAAACTCACCAGATCCTCATTCATCTCTCTTCTCTACCACACTTTTCCCTATCTCTCTCTTGTTCCAATATAGATAAAACAAGATCACAAATGAAATCGGAGAAACTGATGAGCATCAGATCCATGTAGACGCCATCTAGATCTAGATCTAGATCTAGACCGTCATATAGATCTGGATCCATCATGTTTCTTTTTAAACCCGTCAAGATCTAGATCTGGACCCGTCATCTAGATCTGGATCCATCATGTTTCTTTTCAAACCCCATGAAGACGGATCATCTTTGGTTTTATTTTGAAGAAAATCGTACATGAAGAAGATGATGAATCAAATATCGAAGAGAAGACTGAAGTTTTTTGTTCGAACCAGGCAAGATCCGGTGAAGTTACACATTTTTGTTCGAACCAGGCAAGATCCGGTGAAGTTACACATTTTTGTTCGAACCAGGCATTTTTGTTGTGTTTTGTGGATCTGCATTTTTTTTTTTTTGTTTATTTGATTAAAATCGAAGTTACTTTTCTTGTTTAATGTTATTATTTTGTAGTTTTTTCTTGATATAATCATGAAAAATGTATGTTTTGTATAATAAAAATAAAGTGAATTTTGTTACATGAAACAAATATGCTAGTTTACAAAAGTCAGAGGGATTCATATGAGTGTAATAGAAAATAATGTAATATAAAATAAATTGTTCTTTGGTTATGTTACACTTTTTTTGTGTAACATCTTTATGTAACCCAACATAGCTGGGTTTTAATAATGTAACAATTCTAATATGTTTTGTTTGTTAGATGAAACAAATGTGCTAGTTGACAAAAGTCAGGGGATTCGTGTTAGTGTGGGTCATAATAATGTAACAGAAAATAAATTGTTCTTTGGCTATGTTACATTTTTTTTGTGTAACATCTTTATGTAACCCAACATAGCTGGGTTTTAGTAATGTAAAAATTCTAATATGTTTTGTTAGTTACATATTTAAAAATTCTAAAAAAATAAATAGATGATATATGTAACACCTGTTTCGCTTTTTACTATTGATTTTTATCAATTTTTTTGTGTAAAATTTGTTTCAGATCTGGGTCATAATAATGTAGTAGAAAATAAATTGTTCTTTGGTTATGTTACACTTTTTTTGCGTAACATCTTTATGTAACCTAACATAACTGGGTTTTAGTAATGTAACAGTTCTAATATGTTTTTGATTGTTAGATGAAACAAATGTGCTAGTTGACAAAAGTCAGAGGGATTCATGTGAGTGTATCAACTGGGTGATAATAATGTAACAAAAAATAATTTGTTCTTTGGTTATGTTACACTTTTTTTGTGTAACATCTCTATGTAACAACATAGCTGGGTTTTAGTGATTCTTGTGAGTGTAACAACTGGGTGATAATAATGTAACAAAAAATAAATTGTTCTTTGGTTATGTTACATTTTTTTTGTGTAACATCTTTATGTAACAACATAGCTGGGTTTTAGTAATGTAACAATTCTAATATGTTTTGTCAGTTATATATTTAAAAATTCTAAAAAAACATAAATAGATGATATTTGTAACACATTTTTTTGTAGTATACGTATACAAAAGTAAACAAAACAGATCAAAATTATAGAGAGAGAGGAGAGATGAAAGTAGACAGATTTACACTTTCTGTCAGGAGAGAGAGGAAAGTTGACAGAAGTTACACTTTCTGTCAGGAGAGAAATTGTAACATTTCCAAATATACTCTTCTTGTACTTCTCATTAATATTATATTAAAAAGTAAAAAGGGGGGCAAGACCAAAATGATCTCATCCATCAATCTAATTAATCAATGGTTGTTATTGGGTTTTCAGGGTTTATTCAACTCAAGTGGATTTTCAATTTATCATTGCCATATATATATATATATATCTTGTATTATAGTACAGTACCAAGTAACAAGGAGTGCTTCTGCTTAGGCCAAATTGATGTATGCCAGTGCATTTTAGGTCCACAATAATCACTATGGTGGTTTACATCTTATCCCGTGTGCTTTGTTTCCTAGAATAGCATCAAAATTTATCAGTTTTTGAGAATTCACCACTACCAACTTATTAGAAGATATTTTTTGTCATCTAACTTGTAGTTATTTAACA
Source organism: Helianthus tuberosus (assembly GCA_030545235.1). Lineage (NCBI taxonomy): Eukaryota > Viridiplantae > Streptophyta > Magnoliopsida > Asterales > Asteraceae > Helianthus > Helianthus tuberosus. The sequence continues at coordinate 132,962,843 of CM060384.1, forward strand.
TGATAATTCATGGGATTTATTCAAGAAAACCGTTTTATGTGTAATGAAATCTTGATTTACTCAGTTGCTTCTTAACAACTAACGAAAGTTAGTGTTTTAGCATGTATTTCGGAAAGTTAAAACCCTAGTTAGGAAGAGAAAGAGGAAAGGTAGTGCATCAACTGGTTATTCATAAAGCATTCAATTAGAACTCTCATTATTCTAGAAGAGTAGCATCTTTTTGTAACAAAGGTAAAGGTTTCAATTTTGTATGATATTGTTTCCATTGTGTTTGTAGCAAGTATTATGCTAAGTTGGGACGTGTAAATCTAACATAAGTCGTGCAACGAAAAATGAGGGTGTCACTAGTACAAAAATGCTCAAAAGAGACGGTCATCAAAATGCTTTTAAGACGGTTTGTATAAAAACCGTCCTTTTATCATATTTTCATTTTCAATATTACATATAACCGTCTTTTTTTATTAAAATTTCAACCGTCTTTTTATCTAAATCGTCTTTTTCTTAGTTAATAAATTGAACCGTCTTTTTTACCCTAGTTACAACCGTCCCTTTTAGTCTAAATCGTCCTTTTCTTGGTTAATAAATTGAACCGTCTTTTTTACCCTAGTTACAACCGTGCCTTATAGAAAATTTAATATTATGGTGATAATATTAATTTACCATCATACATAAAAGTCCAAAATTATCCATGAACCTGAATTTTCAAATTAATTAGAAGAGATTAATTAGAGAAAGGTAGAGAGTTAATTGGGTTAGAAAAAGTCAAAGTATTCCCTGCCCACCTATACGAACATTGTATATCCCATAATTTCTTTTTGAAATTTAAAAATATACCGATCATGTTTATATTATATTCAATCCAACTAATTTCTTCAACTTCAATAAGGATTCGCATTCATCACTTACATTAATACATTCTTCTACTTGAGCACTTCTTCATTCTTTTACCTGGATCTTCAACAAGGTATGTTTATTAGAATTATATGTTTTTTATTTAATTTAAATTATTATTTACATACATTCATTTAGATATAGAAACCTTTTAGTTTATACCCGTCTGAACTTATTCTATTAGAGATTAATTTTGGATTGTCCCTTTCGGACTGCTTTTTTATTCAATTATTCAGTTCAGATGGATCGTAATTATTGGATGTACGAAATCAGACATACTAACCAAGAGTTTGTGATCGGCTTGCGAAGTTTTCTTAAGATTGCTCAAGAGGATCGTGTTAACAAAGGAAAAAAAAACCATCCCGTGTCCTTGTATGGAATGTAAAAATATTACCGAATTTACAGAAGCAAATGAAATCGAGTATCATTTGCTGAAAAATGGATTTATGTTGAATTATACTTGTTGGTCCAAACATGGTGAGTCACTTGCTAACCGTAGCACATCTTCGATTAATTTAGAAGCTAATTATAACGATGAGAACGAGGGCCCGCACATTAGTGATGACGATGATTATTTAGACGCGGCCAATGACAATTTAAATGACATGTGCAATGATTTGGAAACCAATTCTTGCGACAATTATCAAGAAAAACTACAACAATTATTTGACGATGAAAAAAAACCATTATATGTTGGTTGTAAAAAGTTTTCTAAGCTCAGCGCCGTGTCAAAGCTCTTAAACTTAAAGACAAACTACAGTTGGAGCGATAAGAGTTTTACATGTCTATTAGAGTTATTACATGACATGCTTCCCGAAGACAACGAGTTACCCATATCCATATACCGAGCTAAGAAATTGATGTGTCCAATGGAATTAGAGGTTCAAAGAATACATGCATGTCCAAATGATTGTATGTTGTACAGAAACCAGTTTGAAAAAACTCATACGTGTTATATATGTGGTGAATCGAGGTACAAACGTAAAAATGATACTGGTGAATATGATGACGATGTGACGAAAAATGGACCACCGGCTAAAGTATTGTGGTATTTCCCCATTATACCAAGATTAAAGCGTTTATTTGCAAATCCTAAAGAATCAAAGTTGTTGCGTTGGCATTCTGATGAGCGTAAGGATGATGGAAAGTTAAGACATGTGGCGGATTCACCTCAGTGGAGAAACTTTGATTATGATTATCCGGATTTTGGTAATGATGTTAGAAATATACGATTTGCTCTTAGTTCAGACGGTATCAATCCTTTCAGAAATATGAGCAGTAGTCATAGTACTTGGCTTGTCCTTTTGTGCATCTACAACCTTCCTCCGTGGCTATGCATGAAAAGAAAATACATAATGATGTCATTACTAATTCAGGGTCCAAAACAACCTGGTAATGACATTGATGTTTATTTGTCTCCTTTGATTGCTGACCTTAAAGCCCTATGGAGCCCTGGTGTAGAAATGTATGATGCTTATGAAAAAGTGAACTTTACGCCGCGAGCCATGATATTTTGCACTATAAGTGATTTCCCAGCATACGCCAATTTGTCAGGATATAGTACGAAAGATAAAAAATCTTGTCCTGTATGTGAAAACGAAACAAGCTCTATAAGGTTAAAACATTGCAATAAAAATGTGTATATGTGGCATCGACGATTTCTTCCACGAGATCACCATTATCGAAGACTTACAGAAGAGTTTGACGGAAATGAGGAGCTTGGAAGGGCTAGGAAAAGTTTTGATGTGTTTTCACGAGTTGAAAATATGAATACCGTTCTAGGAAAAAAGATCTCGTACTGAGCAACGAGATAACTGGAAAAAAAGGTCAATCTTTTGGGATTTACCTTACTGGAAAAGTTTGGAAGTTCGACATTGCCTGGATGTTATGCATATTGAGAAAAATGTATGTGATAGCTTGTTAGGTTTATTGTTAAACATTCCTGGAAAAACTAAAGATGGGATTAATGCCCGTAGAGACATGGAAGCTATGGGAATACGTAAAGAGCTTGCCCCTGTTGAGAGAGCCAATAGTATTTATCTTCCACCCGCATGCTATACTATGTCAGGCGAAGAAAAAAGAAAGTTTTGTCAATGTTTGCATGATATTAAAGTTCCATCTAATTATTCTGCAAACATTAAAAGTCTGGTGTCAATGAAAGATTGTAAATTACTTGGCATGAAGTCTCATGATTGTCATGTTTTGATGACGCATATGATTCCTATTGCAATTCGTGGATTGTTACCTGAGGAAGTTCGACATACAATTACAAAACTTTGTTTGTTTTTCAACATGATTCACTCAAAGGTTATTAATCCTGAATTCTTGGATAATTGGGAGAAGGATATATATATTACCCTTTGTGAACTAGAGATGTACTTTCCACCATCTTTCTTTGATATAATGGTTCATCTAGTATCTCATGTCGTAAAAGAGATAAAGTCTTGTGGTCCTGTATTCCTACGATACATGTACCCCTTTGAAAGATATATGGGTGTGTTAAAAGGTTATGTGAGAAACCGTAATCAACCAGAGGGTAGTATTGTTCAAGGGTATACTTCCGAAGAGGCAATTGAGTTCTGCACAGGTATTGCTATCACAAAATCAATAATATAATTTAGTTTTCTTAATTATAAATGACACTTTTAATACTTGATTTATTTATAGGTTATTTGGAAGGCGTCAAAAGTATTGGTGTTCCTAAATCTCGTCATTCAGGCCGACTTGCAGGCGTGGGAGGAGTTGGTAAGCAATTAATCACCCCACCATCTGATGAGTTACAAATTGCTCATTTTACCGTTCTACAACATATGACATGTATTGCTCCGTATGTTAATGAACACAAGAAAATATTACGATTGACACACTTGCGCAAGTCAGATAATTGGTATGCCAAACAACATAACGAGGGGTTTTCCGCTTGGTTGAAGAAAAAGGTGGAGGAAACTTATGGTGAACCAAATGTTGATAAGACGGTGGAGAGGTTGGGAATGGGGCCAGACTTTAGAGTAATATCTTACCAAGGGTATGATATTAACGGTTATACATTTTATACTAAAAATCAAGACGATAAAAGTGTAACGCAAAATAGCGGAGTTACACAAATAGCCTCAAGAACAAATGTCGACCAAATGACAATCGCCAAAGAATCATATTACGGTGTCATACAAGAAATTTGGGAGTTGTCGTATTCTACATTCACAATACCTTTGTTTAGATGTAAGTGGGTCAATAACCGCACATGTGTTAACGTCGACGAACATGGTTTTACACTGGTTGACCTTACAACGGACGGGTATAAATCAGAACCATTTATTCTCGCAACTCAAGCCACACAAGTATTTTTTGTCAAAGATCCGTGCAAACCAAGATACCATATAGTATTGCAAGGTAAGCGACGTATTCTTGGTGTTGATGATGTTGACGACGAGGAAGAATACAATCAGTTTGACGAATTACCACCATTTTCTGTCGGTATTCAACAGAGTAACGACTATATCACCGTTGGCACCTCATACTTACGACGATCTGACCACGACGAAGGGATATCTATCGAAAAACCAGCCAAAACCAAGGTTTATATTAATCATATACATATATGTTCTTTCTATATAACTAATTAAATTAATGTTAATTTATTAATAAAAGTTTATTTTTTTCAGAACAAACGATGATGATACTTATGATCTAACGATGACGAAGGGTATTTGTCCCTAAATCGGTTATATTCTACGTTCTTATTCTATAACAATGTTTCTCTTTGATGAAATTATGATTTGGCTTTCTTAAAAATGTCATATGATGGATGCGTTTTTTATTTTATGTTCTTTGTTTCCAAATTTTTTTATATTAAAAGTTAATTTAGGCTCCATTGTCTACTCAATCACTACAAACTGCTTGTTGTCTTGTCATGGAAGACAAACACATTCTTAATGGAGTGTAAGCTAAAATTCTTTATATGTTAAAATGTATCTTTTTTAAATCGTATTATTAGTTAATAAAAAATATTGATGGAGATTAGAGGTGTGAACAAGCCTAGAGGCTCAAGTGCCGAGCCTTAACGACCCCAAGTCCAAGCTTTGGCTCGTTTAAGCGAGCTTGAGCCGAGCTTTTAACTCATTTGAGGTTCTTCTCAAAATAAATCGAGCCTGATCCGAACCGACCCTGAACTTTGGGTTTTACTCACGAGCCGAGGTCGAGTTAAAATAAGTAGGCTCAAACCAAGCCGAACTCGAGCCTAGTCGAGCTCGGGTTTGGCCCGACTTGTTTACACCCCTAATAGAAATAACAATAAGTGCATAACTTGTATCCTAACATCTCAAATTATGATTTTACATATATAATTAAAATTAGTGAATTGTTAAAAGAAAAAAGAAAAACAAACTAACATAAAGATAAAAAATTTGAAATATGTTGGAATTAATGCACAAGATGACACGTTTTATCAACCGCCCCCTTCACCAATAAAACTACATCTGTGTAACCGATAGAAATTAGCTCTTTATCAGATAATATGTAAATAATAATAATAATAATAATAATAATAATAATAATAATTCGCAAATAACTGTAGATAAACTATAGTAATCTTTAATATTATCTTTTATGTTTAATTTCTTCTTTTTTTCCTATTGGTATTTTAGACGTTAATAAACTTCACTGGAAGATCTCTTAATAGATTTCCTCTTAAATGATAATAGTTATTAATTAACGAAAACATAAAAGAAAAAAGCTCACCGTGAAAAATTTAAGCGGGCAATTTTTATACAGCGGGAATTAATTAACGTTTTAACTTTTTTCATCATATGTACTCCCCCAAATTATTAATTAAGGTTTTAACTTTCTTTCATCATATACTCCCCCAAATTAACTGTTCATCATTCTGCCGTCATCGATAATCATCTCCAAGCCCCTCAATAATCTGCAATCTTTGTAAGTTATCTCCAATCTCTACATGCAATCTTAGTATGATGATGATTGTTCTTCGTATTATAGTCAATGTTTCTTCCTTTTTAGGTTTGACCTTGGTTCTGCTACTAGTTTTGTAAAATTTTGATTTTTTTTTTTTTGATAACTTGCTTGATGATTCACTTGCTTGATGATTGTTATAAGTGGTTTAAGAATAAGTAGTTTTATCGATTTAATTCAAACCTCAACTGGTCTTCTTGTCTTATGTATGTAATTGTAAAATCAAGTTTTTTTTCTGATTAGTTTTTTGCGACATCAATTGAAGATGATGTATCATATAGTTACCTGATTATAAAATGAGTGTTTCTCCCTTGATTCGGTTTTTATTTGTAAATTGATTGTTGAATTTGACTCAATTCACTTCAGTTGAATTATTTGATTTGGGTTGTTTAAAGCATTGGAATATATTAAAGTATCTTAAGCATGCATCTTGTGATGATATAATTTTTTTTTAATAAATATGCTTTAGAAAAAATATATTTGTCAAAAACTTCATGGTGTGGAATATATATTTAAAGATGGTGGAAGTGTCATACTCAACTTGACCTCTACTTGTCTCTTTGTTACACACAACACATCACTTTCCATATTGTGTGTGTGTTTTTTTTTTCTAGAAATCAAGTTTTGAAAATGTCTGAAAAGAAAAAAAGGGGAGTTTCCAAATGCAAGAAAAAGCTTTGGCATCCCGAAGAATGCACAGTTGATTTTGACAAGACGGGTAGAGCGATAGGTAAGAATGTTGGAAGGTTTATGTCCTTTATTGGTGTGGAAGTTAAGAAAACGGTTCCGTACAATAAAGTCGTCAAACATGTAAACCCTAAACTATACGAAGATCTTTGGGAATATGCGAAGGTATAGTTTTCTTCCTTTTCCTTCTAATTTGGAAAATTATATTGGTTAATTTAAAAAAAAAGGGCAAAAGCTTTCGAATTCTATGTTGTCATGTTTAATTCTTGTTCATGTTTATTGTTAATTTTAACATGTAGGCAACATGGAATATTACTGATGACCGTGGAAAAACAGTTACATTATCAAAGGCGAAGAGTATAATGAGGAAGTTTCGTTACAAACTTAGAAAAAATTACGTTTATAAAGATGAATCTCCCGATAAAGATAAAGAAAAAACCCCTGAAAATGATACAAGTACTGATCCCTTTGAAAAGTACGATTACCTAGACTCGGAACTTTGGGGTTCTTTTGTTGCTATTGTTGATAGTGAAGAATGGAAGGTAACATGTGCATTTATTATTAATATTATTATTATATAACTATATACACTTATTGTAATATTTTATGAAGGAAACAAGCCGAAAAGCAAAGAAAAGTGCAGAACAGAACACTGACCCTTCGCATGTAGGACGTTGTGGGTTTTCTGGATTGGAGCCCCATGTTGAAAGTAGATGGAATCAGCTTGTTTCGAGTTATCCAATTTTAGATCTTATTCAAGATGATCGTTCTAAAATGTATACCGTTAGTAGAGCGCCTTTCAATCCAGTTACAAAGTTATATGAACTTAGTGAACACTTTGTATCAGAAGGAGAATTGAAAGGAACACTTAAAAAATTGGTAAGCATCTATATATTTGTTCTATCTATTTATATTAATCATTTTTTAACTGTGTCATATTTTTAATAGTATTTAAAAGAAAAAAAAATTGAAGGATGCTGGTTCTTATTCTACAAAGGATGTTGTTACAGAGGTAATTGGGAAGGGACACCAACATGGGGGGCGTACACGATTATATTCAGACGTGATTGGTCCTACGAAATGCTTGTTTTCCGAATTAAAAACAAAGAAAAAGAAGAGCCAGGCTGTGGAAACAACAGTTGGGGCGAGCCCTGGTATTTGTGGCTCAAGTCATGCGTTCGATAGTTCGTACACAGAAATCTTGGTAATATTATTGTTAAAGTTTGTTTTTTAATTTTAATATATTTACTAAAAGCTATTGTTTGCAGTCTATTAAAAAATGTGAACTTTTGGATCCTTACGACCAAGGCGCTCCTACGGTTATAGGTATGGGCCGTGTTCATCCTAGTCCTGAGAGGATTATTCATAACGGCCCAATGATAGACGGTTTCGTTAAAGTTCAAATAAATAGAGTTGTTGAAGGTTGCGAAGGGATCCGTCTTTTGCCTCAGTCATGTATTCCCGGCGCCGTAGAATTTTTGGAAGACGCAAAAGGAAGTTTTATTCAGTGGCCCGCAAAATCAATAAAGGTATATTATTATATATATATATAATGCTAACAAGATTTTGCGCCAGTGAAGATTTTGGATTTATGTTTTTGCCACACAACTGTTTTAATTTTTCCTTTTTGGTGCTGGACACCTATGTAAAGAAAGCGAATGGGCTGAGATAGAGAAAGAGACCTGGAAGTTTGCTACACTAAGTTTTTTTTCTTTTCTTTTTATTTTATGTTTCTCTTATTTTATTAGTTTTTGTCTTTACAACATACAGATTTTAAACAAAGGCGTTTCTCAAATTGTAGAACCGTCCCACCATTCTATGAGTACACTTTATAGGCCACAGGTAGCTTCTAATATATATAATTATTTTTATAACTACTTGATATATAAAAGTATCTATTTTGCCAATGTAGTTTGATGCAACATCTGCTCGCCAACAACAAACGATCCCAAATGAAAGAAACGAGTATCAAATTTACTCGAATGCATTACAAGACGAGGAGGCTTTTAATCAGCTGGTAATCACATTATTTATATATGTGTATATTTATTTGTGTACTAATATCGTTATTGGTTAATGCAGTTCGCTGATAAGCAGTTTTCTCAGAATACAATAGAGCATGTTTCTTTTTCTAAACCTGATGAGCCCGTTCGTGCTTGTAAACCTACTGAGCCTGTTGTTGCGTCTAACCCTTTAAAAGAAAAAACAAAAGTATCAAAAGAAAAAACAAAAGTATTAAATCTTTTAGAAAAGGCGAGGGCAAGGCCTCAAAGCATATATGAATTAGCGCAACAGCTGGTGATTCAATCTGATAAAGCCTTGTCTATAGTTTTTACTTCTTCGACAGGGATGTATGAGGAACGTATTGAAGAGACAGTTGAATTTGAGGCAGTTATACAGTTATGTGTCAACGACTGGATAGATGCTTGCTTTGTGCATTGGTTTACAATGTATGTTTGACTAGTTTTTGTATAAATATTTTATGCTATTAGTTTTTACAATAAAACCGAATGTTACTAACCTTATCATGTTTTTTTGCTACTTATATTTTAGGTATTTATATGCAACTGGGGGACAAGAGGGTTTAAATAATACCGCATATTTTCATCCCCATTATATTGAGGGTAGTCTTGTCTCAGACGATGTTGAATTTGTGATCGACCACATCAGAAATGTCATCTCGTTTCATAAGGACAAACAATGGTTTATGGCACCGCATATAGCCGGGTATTAGTTTGAGTTATGTTATAATATTGTTTTCATTTTTATTTATTAAGTGTTGTTTAAATCAGATCATTTTCCTATGAATGCAGCAAACATTGGATATTGGTTGTACTTCAACATCATCCTATATATAATACTTGGATGTGTTACCTCTTTGATTCAAAAAAAAGTTTAAAGGAGCCTCCAGATTACAGGATTACACATGTATTTGAAAAGGCCATAAAACAGAAAATGACTTGGGATAAGGTTGATGTAAGTTATCTTTCATTCAAGATGTTTATTAATATATTTTAATTAATTACTTGTTAATTCAATTTATTATTTAGTGTCGTCTACAACCTAACGGATGGGAGTGCGGTTATTGTGTCATGATGGCCATGTATGATTTTGTGATTTGCAACAGAGAACACATGGTAAGTATATTTATACACTCAAACTTATATACGTTTAGCTACAATGTATATTAAACTGTAATCTAACTTTTATCTATCTTTATGTTTTAGCTGGTAAATAAAACTAGAATGGTTCGTCAAAGTGAAATTAACGAATTTGTAGAGCGTACTTTAAAGGTGTTCATATCATCTTTTTGTCATGGCGAGGAGGATGAATGAAGGTAAGTATATTAGTATGCTACTCTTTTTTAAGTACCTTTTTCTTCATTTTTTTTTATAAATATTGGTTTAGAACACTTGAGTGAGCCTCGGAATAGTCTTTTTATTCTATATATGGAGAGTCAATTACACAGATGATTAATATACTTTGACCCGTTCATTCGTTTTGACCACAAGGCCTAGGTGCGCCTAAAAGCATTTGACAAAATAGATATCTTATATTATTAGGGGTTCCTACGAGTACTAAAGGGATTTGAGTTGATGTTGACTCTATTGGTATGACTAATGTTATATTTTCGGATTTGCTATGTCCTCATGATTCCAACCATGGGATCCTGGTTTATCTTAATCTTTAATGGTTGCTAATAGCCAATTTTCTGCGTTTTGATCAGTGTCAAAGGAATTCTAGCTAGCCGGTGGTCGAGGGGGCTTGTGGTTATCTTGGATGATAAAAGGATGTTGAAGTAACTCTAAAGAGGTTTTTAGATGCTAGTTTATGTTTTTGTTAAACTGAATATGCTTGGATTTTTTTTTTACTATGTTTAAATGATTACTTTAGACAATGGGTCAAAATGGATGATTCGGCTATTTTAATTATATGGTTCATTTTCTTATGTTGTTTTATTTGTTTTATGTGTTTATAGGATTCTAATTAAAAATGAAATTGAATCTAATCAATTATTCGTGAATTAAACAAATGGTAAAATAAAATAAAGCGGTGAATTAACTTAATGATAAAATTAAATTGACGGTAAATAAAGTAAATCCGTCTTATTTATTTGCGAAACCAAATCAACCGTCTTATTTGCCCAATACCGTCCTATTTGCTCAACCGTCTTATTTGCCCAATACCGTCCTATTTGCCCAATATTTGCATAAAAAGATGAAACCAAATCAAGTGCTTTTAAGACGGTTATATGGACTGTAGTTTTTTGTATCAATTAATAAGAGACGGTCATTTATAAAAAACTACGTTATTTTTAAAGACGGTTTCTTAAATGAGTTATTTGATTAAAAAACCGTCCTATTAGCTGCCTTTTTTGTACTAGTGTGGCTAATATGTAACAGGGCCGTCCCTATGGGCACGGGCCTAGGGCCACTAAAAATTAAGGGCACCAATTTTTAGTAAGCTACTATATATTGTATGTGTGTTACGACTCAAATCAACAAATTAATTGAAAGATACAACCAGATTTCTATCTATAAACCTATATAAAGCATTTCCCATGTACCAAAATGTAATTTCCCCACAGTTTTTTAAGACGCCCATCCGGTTCATGCCTTTGTTTCCCTAATTTTCCTTCAATGCTCCCAAATATACCCTCAATTTAATGAGGTTTCAATGATTTCTTCTATTTCTTGGATCATGGAGTTGTGTAACCGATTCAATTTTCATTTTAAATGCAATTGAAGATGTGGTGTTCATGGACGGATCGGTTCTTCAATTATAAAACCCTATTGAATGTCAAAATTGATTTATATTGAATGAATGTTGAAATTAATCAGTTCTTCAATTTTGAAACCGACGGTCTCCGGTTACCTTATTCAAGACGGCCATTGAAGGAGCAATACCCTATTAAAAACGGTAATTGAAGGATTCTGCAGTTTGTTTGGTGAGCGACTGGTCCAAAACCATTCGCTATCTCAATTCTCTCCTCTCTCAATAGTGCGTTATTCAGGATAGATATCTGGTGAGCAGGCAATTGAAGCTTTATAAGCATGTGATTAAGGATTGTGATAAGGCGCTTCAACTTGATTCTACTCTCCATCAAGCTTATACCCTAAAAGGTTTTTTTGTTCTTATTTTGTTTTATAGTTGTGGACTGTATGATTGATTACCTTTGTTAATTGATATGGGTTATTAGATGTTTGTAATGTTAACTAGATACTGATCCTAGCTATTTTTAGTGTGATTAGTGTCCTCTAATTCAGTTCTATTAAAAGGTCGAGAAATAAGAAATCAATTTGTTCGATCTTCTCATGTTACTATAGGTTTAAAGTACAATGTTTATGGTTGACAAGCATTGATAGGCGAGCTAAAGAACGATGATACCCAACTGTGGTAGAACTCAATAAGAAGACTATCAACAATTGACCGGTGATGATTGTTCAGGGACATCAATTGGCATGAGTAATGGTGTTGGCAATTGAGCATAGGTATAATTCAATCACACAGTCATTAAAGTTGTTCGTTCATTATTGTCTTCAATTTTTTCATTCGTCTCATTTTAGGTTCCGGGTCGAATCTATCATTCGTTTCGGTAATTCAGACAATTCCTTCTTCTCTTTCATGAACACTCAATTCCTTAAACCTCCTATTGAATGTTGCGGCCGATCGTTTTCATCCGACCCCTGATAAGAAGTGTTTACAATGAAAAGAGATGTTTTATATACGGTTCCATAGAAGGGAAGGGAAGCGGAGCCAATGTGTCCAGCAACAGCGGTGCAGCGAGCTAGGGCTTCTAACGACAACAATTCACTTTTGTAATTTTGGGTTTTGGTGATCTTCTATTCTGCTCGCAAGCAACCTGGATTGAACATCTACTCTGTTTGATGACAATTAGGGTTTGGAGTATGCGATTTAGATGGAAGATGCCTCCAGGTAAGTTCACATGAAATTAGGTAAGTGTTGTTTGTGCTCTTGATTTCAATTATATTTTTTTCGAATTGAATTCGACTTTAGATTCACAAGACATTGATAGTTGGTATGTGTATGCTTACTGAATGTATAATCATCCTGGTATATTAAGATGCTTTGATTATACGATTGGACTTTTCAGTCATGTTGATTGCATCCGTTGGACTTCTGCTGCACAATTATCTTACATTTTGCTGGAAATGTTCTTGATTGTATTATCTTTGTAACTTTGTTTAAAATGTTATATGTTTACAGCAACACAGGAGTCTAGATTGAAACTATAAGCCTACTGACAGGGTACGTACATACTGCAAGTAAAGGAAAATACAATCCTGGTCTGGTTGTAAGGTCGAGTTTAAACAAAATCACTATATTATTATAGTTTTATTTGATATAGATTATTTTTTATTATTGTTGTTATTACTGTCTTCATCATTGATATCATCGTTTAACTTTAATTTAGGTTATTCGGGAATATATATAGTTTTTGAGAAAAAGAATAAACTACACAGGTGATCTTTTGTGACCGAAAAGAAGTCATTATATGCTTGTTAAAGTTGTTTCATCTGGTGTTAAGTGACCGGATTTTGTGTTCGAAAATCGTCAATATGATATTTTTGTGTAAATATGCTGTTATAGCTGGCGTATGATTTTAAAATAGTTCTTCCTAGCTAACAAGAGAAGTCATGGTTCTATGTGCAGGATGAGCTAGATGAAACAACTTTAACAAGCATAGTCTTATTCGCAGGAAGAGAATGGGGGAAACCAGAACAGGCAAGGAAGGGACTTTGACGGTGGTGGTTCGATTAGGCGCAAGAAGGTCGCTGGTTTTAGGTTCCGGCGACACTCTTTATATAGAGAGGCATGGGGTCGTGCCTGCGGGAAATCACTCATCGCTCCTGTATTTCACCATCTTCGACTCATCGTCAAGTAACCATGGGTTCAGGTAAGGTTAACCTTCACAATCTCTTACTTACGCATTTCAATTCCAGTCAGTTAATCGAACTATCTGTACTAGCATGCGTTCAATTCCAGTCAGTTAACCTTTCCATACTCTTACTTACGCCTTTCAATTTCAGTCTCTTCATTGTTGATCCAATGCCTTTACATGTTTTTTTTATACCCAAATCTGGATGATTATGGTTTTGAGTACTCCGAGTAGGAAGCTGATGAGCAAGGTGTCGATATTGAAAATCAGTATTACAATTTGAAAGGTACAGAATTTCGTATTTCAGTACATATTGATTTGTATATACAGAACTGATAGGTTATGGCTGTTAAAATATCGTTGTTATAATGTTAGATTTTAGTTGTTATTGACTTATTGTAATAGTTTAATGTTGCTGATTACAGTTCAATTGCTCATCTGAATTGTTAAAAGCGCTCAAGTTTAGATGTCGTTTATGTTATATAAAGCTCTCACACTTTTTTTTAATGTGTTTGGTATAATTTCACCTTTCTGAAAGAAGGTTTTTATTTATGAATCAGCATCATCCCTACCTGATGATGCAAAGAGTAGGAGAATAGCTTTGTGATTTGTTGGGATTCAATTTACTCTATAAGCCATCTCTCAAAACTGTTAAGTGAAGCGAGAATATAACATTTGTTTTAGTAATAACTTTTAAGCTTGATAGTTAACATTTTATTACCAAAGGACTAAGGAGTTAGCTGGATTAAAATAAAATGCAATTTGGGCGGCTTAGACAAATTGGGTAGTTAACATTTTACATTTGATAATTAGACCTGGCAAACGGGTCGGTTCGGTCGGTGTCACACCCCGATATTTCCACGTTTCACCGGTGGGCCCGGTGGGGAGTATCGTGACGTAGTTGAGATCATCATAGTCAACAACACAATATATAAATGCACAGTGGAAGCAAAAGATAAATATATTACATTCCGAATATAATTAATGTCAAAGTATTACAACGGAAGATAAGGGATCCACAGGCGGATCAATAAAAGAAAACTGTTCAACAGACTTTAGGCATCTAGAACTTGCAAGATTCCTTAATGACGCCCTGAGCTTCCAGCCAATTACGCATAGTACCTGTCACTTAACCTTTTGGAAAATACGTCAGTTTACACTAGTAAATACAATTAACTGACTCATTTTGGAAAAGAGTTTAAAAATTGATTTGAATGCACGAGGCACAAAATATCTTTTATAACTGGATTAAAATGCACAGAGGCAAAATTAATCTTTTATACTTGGGACAATTTCATTAATAAAAATCTTGTATCCGATTTACATGGTTGTCCAACATTTAGGGCCGGTGATTATACAATACAAGCCGGACAAGATTAATCGACACACCACAAATATAATCTCACAAGAAGACACCCTTACGAGTGAGTATACGTTATACATATGCAACAGGAGGTGTTTTGTCTACACCTTGTGCTTACGTCGTGGCCATTCACTTTTTAAAATGAGCCAAGGATATCCAGGACACGGTCATTAACCCCCAGTGTTATTTGTTATCAATTAATACAGATTAAAATGGGATTATGCAATTTAATCATCTCCAATTAAAAGGTTTCTACACCCGACCAAGCGGTATTTTTATAATACCGTATCCTAAGCCCGTATAAGGGAAAATAAGTTAAAAGTATTTACCTGAGCTAGCAATGCAATTTATACTCAGCCGTATATTCTAATCAGCAAGCACGAGTACTTCTACTGGGGCTCTCAATCTGGAACAAAGGATTTATTAACCTATTAGATTCCTAACGGGTCTTATTTAAGTCGTAACTTAGACCGGTTAGTCTTAAGGAAGGTTTACGGTTCAAACGCATGATTAAGCGAAGACCGGAATAGAATGTGATTTAGACCCGACAAGTTTGAAGACTTGTATAATATGGGTAAACTAAACACATTCTGGATTTTGAGATAAAACGGATAAGGTTTGACCCGTTTCGGCTAATTTATGCAAACTAGTTACATACACCGAACTGAACGCGCCAGAGGCGTAACGGGTAACCATATGGGTCCTAAACAGGTTTCCTAAGTTAATTATGCCTCAAATATGTTGTGACATCAGTAAGATGTCTTTCATTATGCCCGAAACGTTTTTAAACACAAACTAGGCCCCGTAGGGGTAGTTTGGTCATTTAAAAGGTTATAAAAGAGTTTAAGTATTTACCTGAGTTACAGGTCTGATATAATCAGCAAAATACTTATTTTTGATAAGTTATAACAGTAGGCTAAAGTATATATGTGAAATTCATCATTTATAACCAAACTATGCACCGAAGGGGCATTTTGGTAATTTCACATAAGCCGTGAAGCTCAAAACTGAAGTCTGAGTTACAAAACTTTTGCTTACTGTTAAAATATTATAATTTTCCTAAAATATCAGTAGGTATCAACCCGTGTATGTTTAAAATAGTTTTAGTACTTACTATGCGTTAAAACGCTTAAAAAGGCGATTAGAAGCCGATTACGGGTTCTATACCGAAAGCTGATATTTTTATTATTCCAGAAGGCTTAAAATAATTTATTTATCATATCTAATCTGTAGCAAAAGGTTTGGAGTCGTTTAGATATGTAAAACGCATTTCATGGCCCGTTAGGGCAAAACCGACAATTACCGGATTAAGCCTACGACTACTAGTTATGCTCAGCCTAAAATTTATTAAAATTCTCAAAATAATATATTACATCAGTGGGTAAAAGATTTGATATCAAAAAGTATGTTTAAGTAGGCTATACGCTAATTACGCCATTTTATTAATATAAAGCATTCATTTTGCGATAATGAGCATAACTCTTAATCTATACGTCAAACTGATGTCAAATTTTGCATGCAAGTTTATATATCAGTAATTAAAGTTTCTACTCTTTTACATTTCCAAAAATCACGTTTAAAGGTAATAAGGGCATAATGGTCAACATATTTATCATATCTAATCCGTAGCAAAAGGTTTGGAGTCGTTTAGATATGTAAAACGCATTTTATGGCCCGTTAGGGCAAAACCGACAATTACCGGATTAAGCCTATGACTACTAGTTATGCTCAGCCTAAAATTTATTAAAAATCTTTAAAATTCTCAAAATAATATATTACATCAGTGGGTAAAAGATTTGATATCAAAAAGTATGTTTAAGTAGGCTATACGCTAATTACGCCATTTTATTAACATAAAGCATTCATTTTGCGATAATGAGCATAACTCTTAATCTATATGTCAAACTGATGTCAAATTTTGCATGCAAGTTTATATATCAGTAATTAAAGTTTCTACTCTTTTACATAAACGAATGGGTCAATCAATGAACCAACCACAGAGGGTTATGCTAACATGTAGCCTGGTCCTAAGGGAGCTCTAAGGCATTTCCAAATCATACCATAACGGGTCAGAACTGAAAGTCAAAGTATAAGTCAAACTATGCGACTTTCGGTTCCGAACCGGGTCTAAACAGGAAATTGTCGGGTTGAACATGTTTAGACATGTTCTTACACTTACTACTAAGTTATAACAATGATCAAACAGGTTGTATATGATCTACATTGCTAATTATGCATAAAATGTAATTTAAGGATCATGTTGACTTTTTCTTAACAAGTTTGACCCGACATTTTACCTAGTTAGAGTGGGAATCAGGGGGAACCCTTTTGAGGTTTTATTACCCACATAATTACCAACTTATAACTACTTTCACTTCGACTAATCACTGGACCATTGGTGATTAATCTTAAAGTCAACCGGTAATTACGACGGTTTGACTTTTAAGCTAAAACTAAGCTAAAACTTAATTAAGAAAGGATTAGAACACTTACTGAAGTCCTAAGCTTGATTAGGAAGGACTTGGGTCTGCTTTGAAGCTCCAGAAGGCTCCTCAATTGCAGAATGAAGGTGTGATCAAAGTTGTTGCACATGAAGGCCTTTTATAGTGTTCTAATCACCACAATTTGTTGACACATGGTTCTACTAGTGACCACAAGGCATTAACAAGTGTCCCTATATGTTTAGGTGTTGTTTAGGGGCCAAGGGTGATGAGGAAAATCGATTAAAGATCAGTTGCAACCTTTAAAACAGCCAACAGCCAATCTGTTGCATCTGGGCATGCCCTGCGCATCGTAGGGGTTTTGGTGCTACGATGCGCAAGCATGTCATCAGGGCAATAATTCTCTTTTTCAATTGCATCCCTGGCTCTTGGTCCTCCGAAAGGTCAAGTAACCTTTATATATTGCAATTTGACCCCTTAGTATTTACCTACAAGGGCTTTAAGACTTGTACCCACTTTGCCAAGTCCCTGGACGCTTCCGGTTAACCCGAAAAGTCATAACTTTCAACGTTAACGCTTTAACCCTTCGCATACGAATTTGATCATAACTTTCTCATACGATAACGAAACTTTACGAAATTTATATCGTGCATTCTAGTGAGCATAATTGACAGTTACAAAGCTTCAGGTTTGTCAAAAGGTCACTCAGAGGTATAACTTAAACATGTTGACACATTTAACCCCTGTAGTTTGTAATTTCTCACTTTTAGCTTCGCATGATCCGTGATTTATTCGTTTGATGCTATAAACATCATGTAGGGTTAATGTACAATATATTTATTCACCGTTGACATTTAGAACTCGTATTTTCATATACTTTTCAAGTTTGTCAACTTTAGTCCCTCTAGGGTAATCTTTCACACGTTCAAGCTTATGACACGTGTCAATACATTATAGGACGTGAATTTTCGAGGTGTTACATCCTCACCCCCTTAAAATAAATCTCGACCTCGAGATTTGTTAAAGTAAAGGAAGTATTTTCTACCTTATACTGGGTTTAATGTTCCTCAGTACCTTTGAGCCTCTAAGGCATTCCTATTGACCTTTATAATAGGCACATGTATCTTTTTAGAGCTTCTAACCCTGGCGATCCTTAATCGACACAGGTTGCTCATACTTTCGTAGTTCTGCATATCATTATGTGATAGCGCTTTTCGATTTATTGGCGAAACACATCCTTCAGTCACTGGTGTGCAATGTATTGCGAGCTCCGCCAAACTCCTTTCAATAGGTTTTGCTTAAAGGCTACTTGATCTTGATACATTCGATTTCCTTCGAATAATTCTATATATTCAGGGCTTAACTAGCCTGATAATTTAATAAATTTGGCACACCCTTCCTGGATGATATCTTTTGTTGAACTTATTCCTTAACAAGAGTTTAGGATGTTTGCTAACTTCATTAATCCTTGCTTTTCTGCTGAAATAATGGCAACTTATAGATAATTAGGGGTTTGTATGATCTGATTTGTTGTTTCCACTGCAACTTTTAGATCCTGATAATTTGAACTTACCAATCTATTGTTCTAACAATAAACGTTCAACATGCCACTTATACAAGGTCTCAAAAGGGGTAGCCTTGATACTTATATAACAGCTATTATAAAAAACTTATCTTAAGACGAGATGGTTATTCCAACCATTGTTCAAAATTAATCTTAAGAAATAGCAAATCTTTACAGTTAGTCGAGCAAATCGACGATCCTGGGCAGCTGATGGCGATTCTTAATCGTCGCCTAATCAAGGTTGCGGTAAACAATGCCTTAGCATAATGAACCGTCTTTCACAGTTTACTATACCGAATTCTCAGGATACTGAGTTTGGCTTTATGAATCTATGTCTTAAAACTTACTTAACCAGGGTTTTCGATTCTACCAATAATGGTACTAGCTGTCTTGGAGATTTCATAATAATGTAGCCCCAAATGGGATATAAACCTTAACTCTACCTGCTTCTCAGGGGTAAACAGGGTAGTCTTAGAAGAAGATAATCAAGGTACAAGGAGGTTACAGAGATTTCCATATCTCAGGCTCCAGTTCACTCATCAATGCTTGTGTCTAATAAGTGACACATTCATGTTATGAGCCCACATATTCCGTTACCAGGGAATATTTATTTGGACAATTCTATTCTGGATATCTTCTTTGAATACTATTAGTTGACTTTAGTACCATATGATCATTGGGATATCTTTGTGGTTCCATGCATTAAACCTCCATACTGATCAGGCATGGAAGCAATCTATGGAACTTATTAAGATACACCAATCCTCATATAGCGCTTTTGTCATACCATTTGGTATTCGAAATCGATAGAGATTAAAGAGATATCAACTATATGTGCTTATATTTAACCAGAATGGAAATTTTCACAAACTAGGCACCTAGCTCGGTTGGCTAGGCGCGCGAAAGGGTGTGGCCTAGACCCAGGTTCGATTCCGGGGACGGCCGGTTCCACCATTTTTTTTTAACTTGTTATACTTATAGTTTATGAAGGATTTACTGATATCCGAACCAAAATAAAAACTCTTAGTATTTAAATTACTGATAAAATGCCAAGGAATGTACCTGATGCCATTATTTATGGACTAGTTCAGGCATTTTAGGCGCTTTCAATTTTAGGCTTTACTTCCTCCGCCGCATTTCCTTTGACAGATTTAGGGCACGTAGTCTTGATGTGGCCTTTCTCATTACAGCCGAAACAGACTGCATTCTTCATGTCCTTACAGTCCAATGTTTTATGTCCCTTAGACTTGCAGATCCCACAAGCCCTGGGCTGCGATTTGGATTTTGGTTTGAACCTGCATTTCCCATAATGGCGCTTCTTGCAGGTCTCACATTCTGGTTTCTGGTCGGACTTTTGTTTGTTCTTTTTCTTAGAACTCTGGGAGTTATCTACCTCCCTTTTCCTTTTTAGTTCATCCTTTGCATCAGAGGCATGAACGAGATCCTCCTTAAGAGTAAGGAAATGTGGTCCTAGATAAAATTTGGACCGAGCAGCATGGGGCTCCTTTAACTTTTTCACAGCCTTCTTCACAGCTTTTCCAACGGCTGCGTCTATCATAGTTTGAAGAACATCCTTGGAAATTCTAAGGTTTACAATTTCAGCATCATTAGCATGCGTCGCGTCATCAATGGCGCGATTGACTGTTGTCTTATCCGAGTTTGCCATACTCGATATTGGTTCCTAATACCAATAAAACAATTTCTTAGTTGAAATCCAACAACTTCTATTTTTCACTCTGATGGCCTTAATATATACTAACCATGGTGTCAATAACCTATACAGGCTATTATAGCACTAACATTCTTAATGAACGTTATTTAAAATATATTAATATTACTTAGCCTAGGTCGCAAAAGACCATCAATGGCATTAAAGATTTGGACCTAGTCCATCACTTTTCTGATAGAGGATCAAAACGTCACATCTGTCTTTAATATATTAAAGAATTTAGGTAGTCTGAAAGCTTGCCATAGGAATATCAGAAAAGAGTGATTCCTATTAGATATAAAATATCCATCTAAGGTTTGTTGGAGCATTTACTAAAGTATCATCGGCCAATTTCTACCTCGTATTAAATGACCGAAGTCCTAATCAGGCGGAGATAACAGTTCTCTATAGTTATTGTTCAATATTGAATCACATGTGCCAGTATCAAGTAAATTTCTGCATAACCTGCTTGATAAGGAAGGGTACCTGCTATATAGTTATCCTTCTGCACCATTTCCTGGCGTTCATCCGGAAGACTCATGCGTTTATCTTCCTGGCCTTTCCCGGGTTCTTTATAAGCTCTGGGCAGTTGGTTTTGATGTGCCCTTCCTCGTTACAATTGTAACATGTGGCGTTCTTTAACCCCTTGCAATCTAAGGTTTTGTGACCCTTGGTCTTGCAAATTTCACACAATTTAGCACGTGGGTCGATTGTACATTTTCCAAAATGTTGCTTTTTGCAGTTACTGCATTTGGGTCTGTTATCAGACTGACTCGAGTTCTTCCTAAACTCGGAATCCTTCCCGCGCTCAGAATTTCCCTTCTTCTTCTTGTTATATCGATGAGAGTTTTCCTCCTCCCTTTCTCTTCTTCCCTCGCCAGAAGCCTTAACCGACTTAATTCTGATTGCATCTAAGGTGAGAGATAAGGATAAGTCCACCGCGGACCTATATGTGGTTGGCCTAGATGCTTTAACACTTCCTTTTATTTCTGGTGCTAGGCCTCCAATGAAACGCGCTATGCGTTTAGGTTCAGGGGTGACTAAATAAGGAACTAGGCGGGACATAGTGTTGAAACTTGTCACATACGCCTGACAATCCAAATCCTCCATGACTAGAGTCAAGAAGTCTGATTCTATATTTTCTACCTCATGCTGGGGGCAATAGTTTTCTTTGACTAATGCAACAAATTGATCCCAAGATAAGTTGTAGAGTAGAACTTTTCCCGTGGCTTGGAGCAATGATTTCCACCATGCCAACGCTTCTCCTTTGAATGATTGTGAAACAAATTTCACAACATCTTGCTCCGCACAACCGCTGATGTCAACAACATCGTCCATCTCATCGAGCCATGTCATGCAATCGATGGCCCATTTTTCTCATGTAAAGTCTCTGGGCTTGCAGGAGACAAAATATTTATATGAGCAGGTCTTAACTGGTTCCTCTTGATGAAACACAACCTGTCTAGACGGAATACTCCTTTGATTTGACAAGTCATGAACATCGTCCTCCCTCAACTCATGTGTTTTAGAAGGGGGCTTACTACGAGCCACAGATAGAGTCTTAGAGTGGGTATCATTTGATTCGTCATACTGTCTATCAAGAGCTCGAGTAACAGCATAATCTATTATTGCCTGCAGTTCTGCTCCAGTTACATTAATTCTGGTAGTATCATTGTTCTCCTTCATGTGGCTGTTAACTTCATCTAGTCCAGCCATGTAGCTTGATTACTACATAAATATTAACAATGATTTATTCAGAGGTTTTTTTTTTTTGGAATCATCATTTTTAACGATTCATCAACCATGGTAATATAAACCATATTGGTTAACTTGTTAGTTATATTTAATTAGTATTTTCCATGATAATTTTATCCTAGTTATAAAACATTAAGGATATTGAAGTGGCGCAAAAGGCCTAGTCACAAGGACAGTTCTAAATTTTATAAGCCATGATTTTAGAGAATCGAGGCATTAAGGTCTGAATTAAGTTCATTACCTTCTCTTGACAGGGAGTTGTAGACTTCAACTGTCTTTTGTCTTTTAGGACAATAGATATAGCCCGTGGGCATTTCCCTTCTGAGGGATGGTTATAATATGATCATCTTCTCAGATGCTATTAGTCGAGATCGTATGGATCCTACCGACTATTATGCTTGGATCTGGTCCAACAATTTTAGACAGGAGGTCAAAGACCACCACTGTCGTTGTCTTATCGGACAACAAGTTTAGCCCGTAGGCACTTCATCACTATCGGATGTTTATAATGTGATCATCTTATAGGATGACACAAGCCATGATTTCTAAATCACTAGGCTAGATAAGAAAATTGGAAGAATCCAATATAAGGATGACTGTTGTGATTTTATCGAATCACATTTGTCAGGAGTGCTAACACGTTCTTAGGTGTTAACAAGGATCTGAATCCCTTGGGTAGGTTTCACCATCTTGGCCGCGTAGGCTAGGTTTCACCTTTAAGATTCTTTTTAAAATGCCTACTGGCAGGGAAGGAATGATATTTATTTTATTCAGGATTTTTATCAAAAAAAATCCTAATTTATGAGTTAATAATAGCACAAATGGCCTAGTCGCGTAGACAAGTTTAATTTATAAGCCATGATCGTTTGGGATCGGGGCATTTAGTAATAGCACAAAAGGCTTAGTCACGTGGACAAGTTTAATTTATAAGCCATGATCGTTTGGGATCGGGCTTGTAGGTGTGAATCAAAATTCATTATTTTTCTCGACAGGGAGTTGTAGGCTACCACTGTCTTTAGTCTCATAGGACATTAATTATAGCCCTTAGGCAATTCCCTTCTAAGGGATGTTATTTTCCATTTATTTCATATTTCATGTTTAGAATGAAAACTTAGTTTAATCAATCCATTATATGGAAATAAAAGTACAGAGTTGCCCTAAGCGGGTCTTTGAAGGGATAATGTGTCCTCGAAGGGACTGAAAGATAAATATGTCCTTATAAGGACTATTAAGGAAACGATCTTCAGCAAAAGGAGTTTATTCTTCAAGTTATTTCTGAATGCTCTTTCCTTGGATGCTCGTTTCATTCTAGCCGCGGTACGAAGCTCAGCATTTCTAGGCTCCGGGTGTGGAGGACTCCTATTACGGCTTCTTCGCTTGGCGACGTATTCAATAAAAATTTTTGGAAGTAAAATTTCCAGATTAGGATTGAGAATATTCCTAAGTTAAGTCTAGACTCAGAAGGTCAAGGAATGTGCTACTGTGTCATTGAGGTTAAACACTAAGGGCTAGTGTTTAATTCACTCAATGTTGGCTCTGATACCAATCTGTCACACCCCGATATTTCCACGTTTCACCAGTGGGGAGTATAGTGACGTAGTTGAGATCATCATAGTCAACAACACAATATATAAATGCACAGCGGAAGCAAAAGATAAATATATTACATTCCAAATATAATTAATGTCAAAGTATTACAACGGAAGGTAAGGGATCCACAGGCGGATTAATAAAAGAAAACTGTTCAACAGACTTTAGGCATCTAGAACTTGCAAGATTCCTTAATGACGCCCTGAGCTTCCAGCCAATTACGCATAGTACCTGTCACTTAACCTTTTGGAAAATACGTCAGTTTACACTGGTAAATACAATTAACTGACTCATTTTGGAAAAGAGTTTAAAAATTGATTTGAATGCACGAGGCACAAAATATCTTTTATAACTGGATTAAAATGCACAGAGGCAAAATTAATCTTTTATACTTGGGACAATTTCATTAATAAAAATCTTGTATCCGGTTTACATGGTTGTCCAACATTTAGGGCCGGTGATTATACAATACAAGCCGGACAAGATTAATCGACACACCACAAATATAATCTCACAAGAAGACACCCTTACGAGTGAGTATACGTTATACATATGCAACAGGAGGTGTTTTGTCTACACCTTGTGCTTACGTCGTGGCCATTCACTTTTTAAAATGAGCCAAGGATATCCAGGACACGGTCATTAACCCCCAGTGTTATTTGTTATCAATTAATACAGATTAAAACGGGATTATGCAATTTAATCATCTCCAATTAAAAGGTTTCTACACCCGACCAAGCGGTATTTTTATAATACCGTATCCTAAGCCCGTATAAGGGAAAATAAGTTAAAAGTATTTACCTGAGCTAGCAATGCAATTTATACTCAGCCGTATATTCTAATCAGCAAGCACGAGTACTTCTACTGGGGCTCTCAATCTGGAACGAAGGTTTTACTAACCTATTAGATTCCTAACGGGTCTTATTTAAGTCGTAACTTAGACCGGTTAGTCTTAAGGAAGGTTTACGGTTCAAACGCATGATTAAGCGAAGACCGGAATAGAATGTGATTTAGACCCGACAAGTTTGAAGACTTGTATAATATGGGTAAACTAAACACATTCTGGATTTTGAGATAAAACGGATAAGGTTTGACCCGTTTCGGCTAATTTATGCAAACTAGTTACATACACCGAACCGAACGCGCCAGAGGCGTAACGGGTAACCATATGGGTCCTAAACAGGTTTCCTAAGTTAATTATTCCTCAAATATGTTGTGACATCAGTAAGATGTCTTTCATTATGCCCGAAACGTTTTTAAACACAAACTAGGCCCCGTAGGGGTAGTTTGGTCATTTAAAAGGTTATAAAAGAGTTTAAGTATTTACCTGAGTTACAGGTCTGATATAATCAGCAAAAATACTTATTTTTGATAAGTTATAACAGTAGGATAAAGTATATATGTGAAATTCATCATTTATAACCAAACTATGCACCGAAGGGGCATTTTGGTAATTTCACATAAGCCGTGAAGCTCAAAACTGAAGTCTGAGTTACAAAACTTTTGCTTACTGTTAAAATATTATAATTTTCCTAAAATATCAGTAGGTATCAACCCGTGTATGTTTAAAATAGTTTTAGTACTTACTATGCGTTAAAACGCTTAAAAAGGCGATTAGAAGCCGATTACGGGTTCTATACCGAAAGCTGATATTTTTATTATTCCAGAAGGCTTAAAATAATTTATTTATCATATCTAATCCGTAGCAAAAGGTTTGGAGTCGTTTAGATATGTAAAACGCATTTGATGGCCCGTAAGGGCAAAACCGACAATTACCGGATTAAGCCTACGACTACTAGTTATGCTCAGCCTAAAATTTATTAAAAATCTTTAAAATTCTCAAAATAATATATTACATCAGTGGGTAAAAGATTTGATATCAAAAAGTATGTTTAAGTAGGCTATACGCTAATTACGCCATTTTATTAACATAAAGCATTCATTTTGCGATAATGAGCATAACTCTTAATCTATACGTCAAACTGATGTCAAAATTTGCATGCAAGTTTATATATCAGTAATTAAAGTTTCTACTCTTTTACATTTCCAAAAATCACGTTTAAAGGTAATAAGGGCATAATGGTCAACATATGAGCAATTAACGGAAACGCGTAAACGAATGGGTCAATCAATGAACCAACCACAGAGGGTTATGCTAACATGTAGCCTGGTCCTAAGGGAGCTCTAAGGCATTTCCAAATCATACCATAACGGGTCAGAACTGAAAGTCAAAGTATAAGTCAAACTATGCGACTTTCGGTTCCGAACCGGGTCTAAACAGGAAATTGTCGGGTTGAACATGTTTAGACATGTTCTTACACTTACTACTAAGTTATAACAATGATCAAACAGGTTGTATATGATCTACATTGCTAATTATGCATAAAATGTAATTTAAGGATCATGTTGACTTTTTCTTAACAAGTTTGACCCGACATTTTACCTAGTTAGAGTGGGAATCAGGGGGAACCCTTTTGAGGTTTTATTACCCACATAATTACCAACTTATAACTACTTTCACTTCGACTAATCACTGGACCATTGGTGATTAATCTTAAAGTCAACCGGTAATTACGACGGTTTGACTTTTAAGCTAAAACTAAGCTAAAACTTAATTAAGAAAGGATTAGAACACTTACTGAAGTCCTAAGCTTGATTAGGAAGGACTTGGGTCTGCTTTGAAGCTCCAGAAGGCTCCTCAATTGCAGAATGAAGGTGTGATCAAAGTTGTTGCACATGAAGGCCTTTTATAGTGTTCTAATCACCACAATTTGTTGACACATGGTTCTACTAGTGACCACAAGGCTTAACAAGTGTCCCTATATGTTTAGGTGTTGTTTAGGGGCCAAGGGTGATGAGGAAAATCGATTAAAGATCAGTTGCAACCTTTAAAACAGCCAACAGCCAATCTGCTGCATCTGGGCATGCCCTGCGCATCGTAGGGGTTTTGGTGCTACGATGCGCAAGCATGTCATCAGGGCAATAATTCTCTTTTTCAATTGCATCCCTGGCTCTTGGTCCTCCGAAAGGTCAAGTAACCTTTATATATTGCAATTTGACCCCTTAGTATTTACCTACAAGGGCTTTAAGACTTGTACCCACTTTGCCAAGTCCCTGGACGCTTCCGGTTAACCCGAAAAGTCATAACTTTCAACGTTAACGCTTTAACCCTTCGCATACGAATTTGATCATAACTTTCTCATACGATAACGGAACTTTACGAAATTTATATCGTGCATTCTAGTGAGCATAATTAACAGTTATAAAGCTTCAGGTTTGTCAAAAGGTCACTCAGAGGTATAACTTAAACATGTTGACACATTTAACCCTTGTAGTTTGTAATTTCTCACTTTTAGCTTCGCATGATCCGTGATTTATTCGTTTGATGCTATAAACATCATGTAGGGTTAATGTACAATATATTTATTCACCGTTGACATTTAGAACTCGTATTTTCATATACTTTTCAAGTTTGTCAACTTTAGTCCCTCTAGGGTAATCTTTCACACGTTCAAGCTTATGACACATGTCAATACATTATAGGACGTGAATTTTCGAGGTGTTACAGTCGGGTCGGGTCATGGGTCAAAACGGGTCAATTACAAAAAAGGGTTGTTTTGGTTCGGGTCGGAACGTGTTCAGGTCAGCACGGGTTCGGGTTGAAACGGGTCCGGGTCAGAACGGATTTCGGGTCAGGTCGGGTTGGTTAAACTAATATAACTCAATGCCTTTGTAAACTAATATAACTCAATGCAAAGGTGAGGTATTATTATGGTAAAGGCCATGTAATGATCCTTTTGTGAACAAATCACTGTCGAATACATATAAAGTAAATCTTTTAAAGTAGCTTTAGTATCTATGAGTAAACTGATTCATGGTTCATAGATTATTGTGATGAAGGAAATCATTAAATAAATTTGTTTTCTGTTATAGGAAATTGAGTTTTATTTATATATTATTGAAATGAAATCATATTATCTTATCGGTTATGTGGGTGATAGAGTAAGGATCTGGATCCTCAAAGCTTGAATCTGGATGTTCGATCCTTGGTTCCTTATAATGCTCATATGAAGTAGATGGTTCACACCATTGTTCCTCATTGTAAGTATATGATGGATAAGGGTCGTAACTTTGTTCTTCATAATACTCATATGAGGTGGGTTGTTCACGCCATGGTTCCTCATAATAAGCATATGAAGGTGGAGGCTCATATCTTGTTTCCTCAAAGTATGAGTATGAAGGCTCATACCTTGGTTCCTCAAAATATGAGTATGAGGGAGAAGGTTCATACCTTAGGTCTTCATAGGGAGTGTATGAAGTGGACGACTCGTACCTGGGCTCCTCATAGTAACTGTATGAAGTGGATGGTTCAAAGGGGTCACAATATTGTACTGATTGAGGGTTACCAGTTTACCACGAATGGTGCAATAGTCTTCCCTATAGTCATCCTCCTCATAGGTGTAGTTGTAATCTCCTGAGTATTGATCCATAAGAATCACTCAGCAGACCACAATAGAGTCTCGGGACCAGAAAACAAAAATAAAAACGAAAACAGAGGCTGGACACGGCCCCATGTTCAGTGAGCACGACCCGTGTTCAGGTTCTGTATCTGGGCATTTTAAAAAAATAACTGGTTTTGTGCAGCACGTGGGCGTGTTCAGTGAGCACGACCCCATGTTCAGACTCTGTATCTGGGAGTTTTTAAAAAAAATGTGCAACACGACCCCGTGTTCAGTGAACACAGCCCGTGTTCAATCTACTGTAAATGCAAAAACTAACTAAAATGCAGAAAAATGCGCGCGTTTTAAAATGGTTTTGAAAAACTGATTAGGCCGTAGATTTTAAGCTTTCTTAAAATCCTTGTGTCCCCGGTAGCGGCGCCAAAAACTTGATGTGCGTAGTGCGTGGTATATTTTTATGTATATTTTTAGCCCTTTTTAAAACTTTGGTCAAGTTTTAAATTTATAAAACACGATATTTTACTAACACTAAACACACATATGGGTAAGTGCACCCATCGTGAGCGTAGTATAGCATTGGTAAGATACCAAGGTCGTCCAAGGACACAAGAGCTTTTAGTATCGGTTTATCCTCAACGTCTAATCAAATCAAAAAGTTAGAAAAAGGTTTTAAACATGAAAATAAAAACTAAAAATGCTGAAAATAAAAATAAATAAAAATAGATAGACAAGATGAATCACTTGGATCCGACTCGCCTTTAGTGTAACCTTTGATGTTTTCCGCACTTTTGCACTTTTTAAGAGATTATCTTAGTTATAGTAGTAGGCCCCTCTTTTGAAGGTGACGTTACCCTCAACCCAGTAGTTTGAGTCAGCAAGGATATATTCCTAAAGGGTTTGATTATTGAAAGATAATTAATTAAGTTATTAATACGTAATGTGGTAGGCCCCTCTTTTGAAGGTGACATTACCCTCGGCTAAGTGGTTTGAGTCAGTAGGGATACAATCCCAAATAGTCGGGTTAATATATTAATAGTAGTTTACATATGAGGGGGTCAAGCCATTCGCACCTCCGCCATCCAATACCAGTGGGTATTTAAGGAGGTCCTAGTAAGCTTGACCCAGGTCCTTGCAGGATCTATACACTGAACAAAGCAAGAACCTTACCAAACCATTCCATTAACCCCCGACCAGGTAGCCAACATATCTCCATATAGACCGTGGAGATATGAATGGTGTAAATCTTTTATTTTATATAGTCAGTAAAATAACGCCAAGACACCACAGACAAAGGATAAGGAAGTTTCACCTTCAACATAAGAAACTAGTTATTAAAGTCATTAATACAAAACCAAATAAAAAGTGCGAAAAGATTAAAAGACAAAAGTATTACACTAAATGCTTGTCTTCACCAAGTGATTAAGAAACTTAGGCAAACATGGCCTTTGATTGTCAAGAACTCTTACTATCAATCTTGGATCCCGAGACTACTACACACACTCTATGATGGATGATAGATGATGGATGATGGATGATGGTGGTTAATGCGGGTGTTGTGATGGTGGTGGAGTGTGGGTGAAGTGGGAGAGAGGTGGTTTGTCAAGGGATGCTTTTGAAGTGAACCAAGCACCTCTATTTATAGCCTGCACAGAAGCCCAGACACGGCCCCGTGTCCACTGGGCACGGCCCCGTGTCCATCCACTTTCTCTTTCTTCATTAATTGCAGTTTGTCTGCATTAGTTGACCACGCCCCCGTGTCCGTTGGGCATGGCCCCGTGTGCAGAAGCGTATCTGTACTATCAAGATTTGCTTGGATTCTACAAATCTTAGCGTTGACCACGGCCGTGTGGAGCTGGGCACCCCCCGTGTTGGGGAATAGAAGCTTCTACGCTTTTGTCTTTTCTGTAGACACTTGGGCACGGGGCGTGTTCAGCATTCTGATATCTTATTTTTTCTTAGGAGGATTCTGTCGAGGGGTCGGGCATGCCACGTTTATTCCTTTTCTTGTATTTGTGTTAGATTTAGCTGCATTTTTGCTTCTTTTGTTCATTTGCGCTCATTTAATCCTGAAAATACAAAAGGAAGACAAAAGCACACTTTTTCCAACATTAATACTAAAAAAGGGTTAGTTTTTGCCTCATTTGATGTAATTTATATGTTGCATTTTACACACATCACTATCACCAAGTACAAACGGCAATCGAGGAAGAAGACAAAACAGCATTCCCCACCCATACCGGAAATTACTGCTACACAAAAATGTCGTTTGGGTTACGCAACGCGGGCGCAACCTATCAAAAACTGATGAACGACACTTTTGGCGATCAAATCAGCAAGAGTGTCAAGATCTACATGGTCGACTTAGTCGTCATAAGCATGGAGGAGGATACCATGCTCCAAGATATTGAAAGAACATTCCAAACTGTGCGACGCGTTAACATGGAGCTCAATCCAGGGAAATGCTCATTTGGAATGGAAGAAGGAAAGTTCCTTGGATTAATCGTCACAAAAGATGGATTCAAGGTCAATCCGGAAAAGGTTCAGGCGATCGAGCGCATGCCATCGCCTTCCACAATAAAGGAGATGCAATGCCTAGCCGGCCGGCTAGCCGCGTTAAACAGATTCTTAGCCAACCACGCGGCTAAGTCTTATCCCTTTATCAGTACTTTGCGCAACTGCCTAAAGAAGGAACAGTTTCAATGGACCGCAGAGGTAGAGAACGCCTTCCGAGAGATGAAAGAGTGTTCGATCCAACTCCTAACTCTCACTCCACCACCCAAAAAATAACCACTCATCCTGTACTTGTCCGCCGCGGACAACGCGGTGGGCGCAATACTCATAGTGAAGAGAGAAGGGTTCCAAACACCAATTTATTATGTCAGCAAAATGTTCACCGATCCAGAGATAAGATACTCCATCATGGAGAAATTGGTACTCGCACTGGTACATGCCTCCAGATGGCTACGCCGTTACTTTGTAGATCACCTCATCACTGTGTTAACCAACTACCGGATTTGGCAAATCCTCTCCAAGCCTGAAATCTCTGGAAGACTTGCCAAATGGGCCATTGAACTGGGCGCACACACCTTGATTTATAAGTCGCGCCCAGCAATAAAAGGCTAGGTTTTAGCTGACTTTGCCGCGGAAGTACCGGCAAATCGCATTCAAGAATGCGAAGACGAACAAAATCCTACACCTCCACCATCCCCATCAGACATCTGGGCACTATATACTGATTGTGCGTCCAACGAGAACGGTGTGGGTGCAGGTCCGCAACTCGTCAGCCCCGATGGCCAAGAGCTTACCTATGCCATCCGCCTCGATTTCAAAAGTACAAACAACGAAGCAGAGTATGAGGCTTTACTCGCAGGGCTACGCTTAGCAGTCAAGCTCGTCGTCCAACATTTGGAAGCACACGTCGACTCATTACTAGTTGCGGGACAAGTCTGCGGTGACTACGCCGCGAAAGGGGATATCATGATCCTCTATCTCGAACAAGCCAAGCAACTGACATCACGATTCACTTCCTTCAACATTCACCATATCAACAGGAGTGATAACAACCCACGGATGCACTTTCGAAACTTGCATCCACCAGCTTCCAACACCTGGCAAAGGAAATACGCATTGAGAACCTGTAAAATCCTTCAGTACCCCTGGGCCAAGTCAACATCATCCAATACGGTACAACGTCTTGGATGACACCAATTATAAGATACCTACAATCAGGTATTACCCCCGAGAGTAAAGCAGAGGCACGCAAGCTAAAGTACAAGGCGTGTCAATATCAGATGGGGGACGGTATCTTATACTGTAAGTCATACCTAGGGCCACTCTTACGATGCGTCGACCCTCAAGATGCCACGTATCTTGTAAGAGAGATACACGAAGGAATATGTGACGTACACGCGGGCCCGCGCAGGATAGTGGCCAAAATCATGAACGCTGGGTATTACTGGCCTGGCATGCACCTGGACGCGGTTAAGATCTTGCGCAAGTGTTTCAATTGTCAACAACATGCATAAAAAACATTGCACCCAAAGAACAACCTGATCCCTGTCACCACCGCATGGCATTTCCAAAAATGGGCAATCGACGTGGAGAGACCCTCTCCAGACGCACCAAGTGCGGTGAAGTTTATCATAGTGGCCGTCGACTACTTCACCAAATGGGTGGAAGCAAAACCGCTAGCCTCTACCACCGCTGTGATAACAAGAAAGTTTGTCTGGGAACACATCATCTGCCGTTTCGGTCTACCAATGTGCATCGTAACCGATAACAGCACCAACTTCGCTGCCGATGATTTCCAAAACTGGTTGAAAGAACTAAATATTGAACACGTCTTCTCTTCAGTGGCGCATCCGCAAGGGAATAGCCAGGTTGAAAGCAATCAATAAAAGTTTAGTCGAAGGTATAAAGGCACGGTTGGGAATAACCAGACACGGCTGGGTCGATGAACTCCCAAGTATCCTATGGGCGCATAGGACTAACCCGAAGATAAGTCATGGCGAGACACCCTTCAGCCTAGTCTATGGCTCTGAGGCGGTGATCCTAGCAGAAATCGGTCTCCCCTAACATAGAATGTTGGCCATCAACAAAATTGAAAACAGCGATGAGCACAGGCTTGATTTAGACCTCTTGGAAGAAAGGCGTGAAAACGCAGCAATCATGTCACACCCCGACCGCGTAAAACAACAAACCGCGGCGGAAACGTCGGGGAGTGTCGTAACATAATCATTGTTTCATAACACATGGAAATTGAAGTTTTATTTTATTAAATTGAAAGAGGTTGCAATGTCTTATAAACAAAGAAACACAACTTAATTAACTAGTCTTGCATCTTTTATTGTCACTAAGGCCCTCGTCCAATCCTATGTTTGCATCATGATCATTTAATAACAGCACCTGAAACACATGTGAAAATAGGTACGTCAGCATAAAAATGCATGTGAGATACATAGGTTTTATTTAAATAGGATTCATGACTTGTAAGTGTAAAGAAAAATGTTTAACAAAAATACATGAACCTTAAATATTTCCTTTTAGAAATCATAGAAAATGATAAGAAAACAGATGTTATGAAAGATTAATGCATGATTAAATAAATAATCAAGTAAAAATGAGTTTGTATAAAATATGCTATTTGTAAAACAAAGTTTTGTAAAGATATGATAATTTTGTAAAATGTAATATGTCAAAATTGAAATGGTTTAAATAACGCTACGATATGTAATATCATAAAAGCACTTATATATAGGAAGTACCAGCGGCGTATCCACCATGCTTTTATCATATTACACACGCCTCGTTATTTAAATCACTTACCCAAACAAACCACCAATGTAAAAATGTTCATGTATAATCAATTTATACTTTGGTTTTGTAAATAACATATCAAACTATGCTTTGGTTTTGAAAATAAGGCCAGAACTATATTAAAATATATGTTGGATTTGTACATAGTATATCAAATTATACTTTGGTAAATAATATCACATTTGAGAGCATATCAAACTATACTTTGGTAGTATATCAAAATATACAAATGAAACAGTGATTTAGTATTCATTCAAACCTTAGTGTATCAAACTACACCTTAGAGACTATAGAAATACCACAAAGGCAATTTCTATTTGGTAAAAATTTGGTTTCTGACATTCCATACAACATGAATGGGGTGTCTAATCCTATAGCGCTATATCATACTACCAATGGGCTTGGTGAATGTATAAAATAAGTATAATCCAACAATTAATTTTTTAATCTTTGAAAAATTAGTGTTTAAACCATTGATAATCTTTCAGTTTGTCAAAAGATAAGTACTATCATGTATAATCATAAAGTTGAAATCATGAAAATAACAAATAGGCACACATGTTTCACCCCAAAACATTTGAAAACAGTAAAAGAGGGGACTATGTACTCATTTGAGGATGCTTAAAAGTCTTGAATAACAACCAAGCAAAGCTATAGGGATCATGGAATCAAACGACACATAAAGTTGAAATCATGAAAATAACAAATAGATTTCGTTGATTTGATATGAAAGAACACCATAGAACTCGACATATATGGACAACTGTTTAAAAAAAATTGTAAACCAACATTATTTTGACTTATTGGCTTTTTTAAAAAGCCAATAAGTCAATAAGTTGTTTCAAAAAGCTAAGCCAAACACCCCCTTATTTAAAACGAGTGACATGATGAGTCTTTGACATCCTGTCCGAAGGATTACCTTTAACAATAATAAGCACGCGAAAGCTTGTGAGGATAATCAGCACCCTGACGTTTGTCACGTTCGGCTCCTTGGCGCCGGAGGCGGTTAATTCGGTTCTTTGCTAGAGTTCAGCGTGTGGTACACAGCAACTTTTCGACCCCTCAGGGGCGAGGCTTTGTTTTTAGTAGATTAGGGTTTTCTATTCAGAACGGGATGGTGGCGCAATTCGTTGCTCATCTACCTGCTATCTTTATGTAATTTTCCCTGATGTTTGGAATGAAACATTGTGTAGATAATACAAAAAAAAATTCACCATTGCAATATAATTGATCAAGCATCTTTTAATAAATCTTAGGTTAAGTTCATCAAACACATATATGAATGTAACACCTCGATCATGACTCACACCTACATCATGAACAACAAAATATCGAAATCGCATTTAGTTTTAGACTTGCGTATACGAATCATGATATTTACTATAGTTTAGTGGTTATTCAATAGCGCAATGACCATAATTCTTCCATACTCCATGTGTTCTCGTTTGTCCCAGTGGTGAATGAACTCGAAATATTCAGTGTTTTCACATGGAGGATAATATGATAACTCCATTGGATTCACAACATTGTATGTTTGTGACGGCATCATATTCTCTTGAGTATTATGTTCCGATGAAGTCTGTCCACTGAAAGTATCGGTTTGCTTTGTGTGCTTTTGGATTCTGGTTCTCCAGTAATTTTTTATCTCGTTATCTGTTCTTCCAGGCAGATGCTTCGCAATTTTTGACCACCTATAAGTATTTAGAAGCGTAAAACAAATTTAGATACATTGTACTTTCTACAATTTCTAGCACATGTTACACATGCTGCAAAATGAAAGAAATCATATCATCATGCATGTTCTATGGTTCAAATTCAAAGAGTACTCGAGGCATCTCGTGTGGAGGTAGTACGGTTTTCGGAGGAATACCGTAACCAAATCTGACTAACTCAGCGCGGTGCTGGTTAAGACAACGTAGTCTGAGCAGATCTTGGCTAGGGCCACCGATGATGTGACATTGGGTCACTCAAAAAAGAAAGTTACAGTTCATAAAAAAAACCTATGTATTTAAAGGAGGCTCGATTGATCTCACATTATATTCATTTAGAAACAGGAGCTCTAGCAAATTCAGATCAACAAACTAAATTTGTTTTAAGTAACTTTTAAAAACAAACAAAATCACAAAAATCGATCTAATATCATACAAATAAATTTTAAAAGATAATCAAACTTTTATATGTTTTTTTCTTTAATATTAGCAATCAATTGGAAAAATTAGTCAATAAATCTCGAAATATATACTTCAAACTCCATTTTTTGAAAAATATTAGGGTTTTTTCTAGTAAATAAAAAAATAACTAACTAATATACTAACCGGTTACCCCATTTGGCATGAAGCTCCATAATCAAAAGTTGTTCCTCCGGTGTAATATTACCCCTTCTCACATCGGGTCGAAGATAGTTCAACCATCGTAGCCTGCAACTCTTTCCTGTTCTTTTAAGACCTTTTGAAAAACTAAAATTAGAGTTAACTAAACATATAATTAATCAACAACATATATAATTTATCAGAAGTTGAAGATTAAAATATAGGGTTAATTTAAGAATGAATACACACATATTAAAAATAATTAATCAATTAATTATCACACCTGCAGATTTGGCAAGAGTGTTCCAAACACCTTCACCATGATCGGCGATGTAGTTCGTAAGGATCAAGTCTTCTTCCATCGTCCATGGGCCTTTTCTAACCTCAACATCTTGTGCAGAAGAAGATGATCTTTTCTCCATTTTTGTGTGTTTTTGATGAAGGAAGAAGGAGATCAAATAATTATTGATAAAAGATAATGAAGGCAAAATTGGGTTTTATATAGGAGAACTAATTAAGATGACTACTTAGGGGTTAATAATTAACTCAAAATCTTTTTACCTAACTTGGTTATCATTATGTTAATAATTAAAAGTAATGTTTAATTATTAAACTTTTTCATCCATGCATGGTTCACTCATAGACACGTAGTGGTGTGGCTTTAATGTGTCATAGCTTCCACTTCCACATATATTACAAATTCGATGCACATGCAAGTATATATGTATGTTTGTATACTGTATGTAATAGTCTAATAGAATGCATGATGCATGCATGCCTAATTATATTAATTAACTTAAATAATTGTATTAAATTTAGATAAAGTGAACACATGTGCTTTGTTTATCCTAGAGCAGAAACTGATTAACACGCTATAACAATCTGTTAAAATAATAATACAGAGGTGATAAAATACAAAAAAAAAAATTGTTGTCTAGAAATTAGAAATATTGGTTTTTATCGAAAAGAAAACAATTATTTGAGTTGCACCCTCTGAATTGTCAACGGCTTAATAGATGAAAATATGAATTTGTGTACTACTTCTTAAATGAAGTTGTGTACTATTTTTTAGATGAAGATGTGTACATGACAGTATAAGAAAAAAACAATTATAGGGACAAACTATAGGGAGGACAAAAGTCGTCCCTATAGAACAAGCTATTTGAAGGACATTTCGTTCAAGTCGACACTTTTTAAGATGAAAATTTAATCATTTTTCGGAGTAAAATATATATAAAAAAAAACTAGTATTAAGCACTCTCGCGTTGTGGCGGGGATGACCACCAATGTCACACTACTGTTAGTGACCACAAACACTGAATTTGCGGCGTGCTAATGCGAAAAAACTAAACCGAAACGTAAAACATATAAAAGAATAACTAAGTCGATTTAGAACCCGCGTTAAAATGAACTTGTCAGACGGGAAAAATAGACGGTGTAAAAATGTTT
Organism: Helianthus tuberosus; assembly: GCA_030545235.1. Taxonomy (NCBI): domain Eukaryota; kingdom Viridiplantae; phylum Streptophyta; class Magnoliopsida; order Asterales; family Asteraceae; genus Helianthus; species Helianthus tuberosus. The sequence continues at coordinate 133,000,245 of CM060384.1, forward strand.
AACCACACACTCACGTTGCGCTGTGTTAACACGCAAAATTTGGAACGGAACGTAAAACAAAAATTTTGCGAAAAATGAAAAGGATAGAGAACCGAAGTTGAAAGTAAAAAATTGTGAGGTTAAATTGCAAAAGATGAAAAGTTTCGGGGTTAAAAGTAAAAAAAATCAATTAGTTTGGGTTAAAAGTAAAGATGAAAAGTTTTGGGGGCAAATTGGGAAAAAATCAAATTGTTATATATATATATAGGGTAAGGTTCATGCGAGAACCACCTTTACTAAAACCTCCAAAAAACCTAAAAAAATCAAAGTAGCGATTTTTTTATAAAAAATATTAAAAAAAAATTTGTGTGTTTTTTAGGTATTTTTGGTTGTGTTCACATTGGTTCTTGCGGTTCTCGCAATAAATGGTGGTTCCTAACAGATCTTTGTCCTATATATATATATATATATAGGCTAATTATAATAAGAAAACCCACTCCAGATGAGAAAACCCAAGAAACCCACATGTGTGGCTAGGATTCAGCCACCTCACATGTGCATAAAGACAAAGAGAGGGGTATTTACGTCATTTTACATGTGCAGAAAAGTGTAAATCTGATCTCTCTCTCTCTCTTTTATATCATTACAAACCTGACTCTCTCTCTCTCTCTCTCTCTTTATTTACATCAGAAACCTCATATATATCTCTCTCTCTCTCTCGCTCTCTCTCTCTCTCTCTCTTTATATCTCAATTCCTTCTAATACATATCTAGATTTAGAATATCATCAGATCCTCTCTCTACAATTTATAAAAACTCACCAGATCCTCATTCATCTCTCTTCTCTACCACACTTTTCCCTATCTCTCTCTTGTTCCAATATAGATAAAACAAGATCACAAATGAAATCGGAGAAACTGATGAGCATCAGATCCATGTAGACGCCATCTAGATCTAGATCTAGACCGTCATATAGATCTGGATCCATCATGTTTCTTTTTAAACCCGTCAAGAGCTAGATCTGGACCCGTCATCTAGATCTGGATCCATCATGTTTCTTTTCAAACCCCATGAAGACGGATCATCTTTGGTTTTATTTTGAAGAAAATCGTACATGAAGAAGATGATGAATCAAATATCGAAGAGAAGGCTGAAGTTTTTTGTTCGAACCAGGCAAGATCCGGTGAAGTTACACATTTTTGTTCGAACCAGGCAAGATCCGGTGAAGTTACACATTTTTGTTCGAACCAGGCATTTTTGTTGTGTTTTGTGGATCTGCATTTTTTTTTGTTTATTTGATTAAAATCGAAGTTACTTTTCTTGTTTAATGTTATTATTTTGTAGTTTTTTCTTGATATAATCATGAAAAATGTATGTTTTGTATAATAAAAATAAAGTGAATTTTGTTACATGAAACAAATATGCTAGTTTACAAAAGTCAGAGGGATTCATATGAGTGTAATAGAAAATAATGTAATATAAAATAAATTGTTCTTTGGTTATGTTACACTTTTTTTGTGTAACATCTTTATGTAACCCAACATAGCTGGGTTTTAATAATGTAACAATTCTAATATGTTTTGTTTGTTAGATGAAACAAATGTGCTAGTTGACAAAAGTCAGGGGATTCGTGTTAGTGTGGGTCATAATAATGTAACAGAAAATAAATTGTTCTTTGGCTATGTTACATTTTTTTTGTGTAACATCTTTATGTAACCCAACATAGCTGGGTTTTAGTAATGTAAAAATTCTAATATGTTTTGTTAGTTACATATTTAAAAATTCTAAAAAAATAAATAGATGATATATGTAACACCTGTTTCGCTTTTTACTATTGATTTTTATCAATTTTTTTGTGTAAAATTTGTTTCAGATCTGGGTCATAATAATGTAGTAGAAAATAAATTGTTCTTTGGTTATGTTACACTTTTTTTGCGTAACATCTTTATGTAACCTAACATAACTGGGTTTTAGTAATGTAACAGTTCTAATATGTTTTTGATTGTTAGATGAAACAAATGTGCTAGTTGACAAAAGTCAGAGGGATTCATGTGAGTGTATCAACTGGGTGATAATAATGTAACAAAAAATAATTTGTTCTTTGGTTATGTTACACTTTTTTTGTGTAACATCTCTATGTAACAACATAGCTGGGTTTTAGTGATTCTTGTGAGTGTAACAACTGGGTGATAATAATGTAACAAAAAATAAATTGTTCTTTGGTTATGTTACATTTTTTTTGTGTAACATCTTTATGTAACAACATAGCTGGGTTTTAGTAATGTAACAATTCTAATATGTTTTGTCAGTTATATATTTAAAAATTCTAAAAAAACATAAATAGATGATATTTGTAACACATTTTTTTGTAGTATACGTATACAAAAGTAAACAAAACAGATCAAAATTACAGAGAGAGAGGAGAGATGAAAGTAGACAGATTTACACTTTCTGTCAGGAGAGAGAGGAAAGTTGACAGAAGTTACACTTTCTGTCAGGAGAGAAATTGTAACATTTCCAAATATACTCTTCTTGTACTTCTCATTAATATTATATTAAAAAGTAAAAAAGGGGGCAAGACCAAAATGATCTCATCCATCAATCTAATTAATCAATGGTTGTTATTGGGTTTTCAGGGTTTATTCAACTCAAGTGGATTTTCAATTTATCATTGCCATATATATATATATATATCTTGTATTATAGTACAGTACCAAGTAACAAGGAGTGCTTCTGCTTAGGCCAAATTGATGTATGCCAGTGCATTTTAGGTCCACAATAATCACTATGGTGGTTTACATCTTATCCCGTGTGCTTTGTTTCCTAGAATAGCATCAAAATTTATCAGTTTTTGAGAATTCACCACTACCAACTTATTAGAAGATATTTTTTGTCATCTAACTTGTAGTTATTTAACATGATAATTCATGGGATTTATTCAAGAAAACCGTTTTATGTGTAATGAAATCTTGATTTACTCAGTTGCTTCTTAACAACTAACGAAAGTTAGTGTTTTAGCATGTATTTCGGAAAGTTAAAACCCTAGTTAGGAAGAGAAAGAGGAAAGGTAGTGCATCAACTGGTTATTCATAAAGCATTCAATTAGAACTCTCATTATTCTAGAAGAGTAGCATCTTTTTGTAACAAAGGTAAAGGTTTCAATTTTGTATGATATTGTTTCCATTGTGTTTGTAGCAAGTATTATGCTAAGTTGGGACGTGTAAATCTAACATAAGTCGTGCAACGAAAAATGAGGGTGTCACTAGTACAAAAATGCTCAAAAGAGACGGTCATCAAAATGCTTTTAAGACGGTTTGTATAAAAACCGTCCTTTTATCATATTTTCATTTTCAATATTACATATAACCGTCTTTTTTTATTAAAATTTCAACCGTCTTTTTATCTAAATCGTCTTTTTCTTAGTTAATAAATTGAACCGTCTTTTTTACCCTAGTTACAACCGTCCCTTTTAGTCTAAATCGTCCTTTTCTTGGTTAATAAATTGAACCGTCTTTTTTACCCTAGTTACAACCGTGCCTTATAGAAAATTTAATATTATGGTGATAATATTAATTTACCATCATACATAAAAGTCCAAAATTATCCATGAACCTGAATTTTCAAATTAATTAGAAGAGATTAATTAGAGAAAGGTAGAGAGTTAATTGGGTTAGAAAAAGTCAAAGTATTCCCTGCCCACCTATACGAACATTGTATATCCCATAATTTCTTTTTGAAATTTAAAAATATACCGATCATGTTTATATTATATTCAATCCAACTAATTTCTTCAACTTCAATAAGGATTCGCATTCATCACTTACATTAATACATTCTTCTACTTGAGCACTTCTTCATTCTTTTACCTGGATCTTCAACAAGGTATGTTTATTAGAATTATATGTTTTTTATTTAATTTAAATTATTATTTACATACATTCATTTAGATATAGAAACCTTTTAGTTTATACCCGTCTGAACTTATTCTATTAGAGATTAATTTTGGATTGTCCCTTTCGGACTGCTTTTTTATTCAATTATTCAGTTCAGATGGATCGTAATTATTGGATGTACGAAATCAGACATACTAACCAAGAGTTTGTGATCGGCTTGCGAAGTTTTCTTAAGATTGCTCAAGAGGATCGTGTTAACAAAGGAAAAAAAAACCATCTCGTGTCCTTGTATGGAATGTAAAAATATTACCGAATTTACAGAAGCAAATGAAATCGAGTATCATTTGCTGAAAAATGGATTTATGTTGAATTATACTTGTTGGTCCAAACATGGTGAGTCACTTGCTAACCGTAGCACATCTTCGATTAATTTAGAAGCTAATTATAACGATGAGAACGAGGGCCCGCACATTAGTGATGACGATGATTATTTAGACGCGGCCAATGACAATTTAAATGACATGTGCAATGATTTGGAAACCAATTCTTGCGACAATTATCAAGAAAAACTACAACAATTATTTGACGATGAAAAAAAACCATTATATGTTGGTTGTAAAAAGTTTTCTAAGCTCAGCGCCGTGTCAAAGCTCTTAAACTTAAAGACAAACTACAGTTGGAGCGATAAGAGTTTTACATGTCTATTAGAGTTATTACATGACATGCTTCCCGAAGACAACGAGTTACCCATATCCATATACCGAGCTAAGAAATTGATGTGTCCAATGGAATTAGAGGTTCAAAGAATACATGCATGTCCAAATGATTGTATGTTGTACAGAAACCAGTTTGAAAAAACTCATACGTGTTATATATGTGGTGAATCGAGGTACAAACGTAAAAATGATACTGGTGAATATGATGACGATGTGACGAAAAATGGACCACCGGCTAAAGTATTGTGGTATTTCCCCATTATACCAAGATTAAAGCGTTTATTTGCAAATCCTAAAGAATCAAAGTTGTTGCGTTGGCATTCTGATGAGCGTAAGGATGATGGAAAGTTAAGACATGTGGCGGATTCACCTCAGTGGAGAAACTTTGATTATGATTATCCGGATTTTGGTAATGATGTTAGAAATATACGATTTGCTCTTAGTTCAGACGGTATCAATCCTTTCAGAAATATGAGCAGTAGTCATAGTACTTGGCTTGTCCTTTTGTGCATCTACAACCTTCCTCCGTGGCTATGCATGAAAAGAAAATACATAATGATGTCATTACTAATTCAGGGTCCAAAACAACCTGGTAATGACATTGATGTTTATTTGTCTCCTTTGATTGATGACCTTAAAGCCCTATGGAGCCCTGGTGTAGAAATGTATGATGCTTATGAAAAAGTGAACTTTACGCCGCGAGCCATGATATTTTGCACTATAAGTGATTTCCCAGCATACGCCAATTTGTCAGGATATAGTACGAAAGATAAAAAATCTTGTCCTGTATGTGAAAACGAAACAAGCTCTATAAGGTTAAAACATTGCAATAAAAATGTGTATATGTGGCATCGACGATTTCTTCCACGAGATCACCATTATCGAAGACTTACAGAAGAGTTTGACGGAAATGAGGAGCTTGGAAGGGCTAGGAAAAGTTTTGATGTGTTTTCACGAGTTGAAAATATGAATACCGTTCTAGGAAAAAAGATCTCGTACTGAGCAACGAGATAACTGGAAAAAAAGGTCAATCTTTTGGGATTTACCTTACTGGAAAAGTTTGGAAGTTCGACATTGCCTGGATGTTATGCATATTGAGAAAAATGTATGTGATAGCTTGTTAGGTTTATTGTTAAACATTCCTGGAAAAACTAAAGATGGGATTAATGCCCGTAGAGACATGGAAGCTATGGGAATACGTAAAGAGCTTGCCCCTGTTGAGAGAGCCAATAGTATTTATCTTCCACCCGCATGCTATACTATGTCAGGCGAAGAAAAAAGAAAGTTTTGTCAATGTTTGCATGATATTAAAGTTCCATCTAATTATTCTGCAAACATTAAAAGTCTGGTGTCAATGAAAGATTGTAAATTACTTGGCATGAAGTCTCATGATTGTCATGTTTTGATGACGCATATGATTCCTATTGCAATTCGTGGATTGTTACCTGAGGAAGTTCGACATACAATTACAAAACTTTGTTTGTTTTTCAACATGATTCACTCAAAGGTTATTAATCCTGAATTCTTGGATAATTGGGAGAAGGATATATATATTACCCTTTGTGAACTAGAGATGTACTTTCCACCATCTTTCTTTGATATAATGGTTCATCTAGTATCTCATGTCGTAAAAGAGATAAAGTCTTGTGGTCCTGTATTCCTACGATACATGTACCCCTTTGAAAGATATATGGGTGTGTTAAAAGGTTATGTGAGAAACCGTAATCAACCAGAGGGTAGTATTGTTCAAGGGTATACTTCCGAAGAGGCAATTGAGTTCTGCACAGGTATTGCTATCACAAAATCAATAATATAATTTAGTTTTCTTAATTATAAATGACACTTTTAATACTTGATTTATTTATAGGTTATTTGGAAGGCGTCAAAAGTATTGGTGTTCCTAAATCTCGTCATTCAGGCCGACTTGCAGGCGTGGGAGGAGTTGGTAAGCAATTAATCACCCCACCATCTGATGAGTTACAAATTGCTCATTTTACCGTTCTACAACATATGACATGTATTGCTCCGTATGTTAATGAACACAAGAAAATATTACGATTGACACACTTGCGCAAGTCAGATAATTGGTATGCCAAACAACATAACGAGGGGTTTTCCGCTTGGTTGAAGAAAAAGGTGGAGGAAACTTATGGTGAACCAAATGTTGATAAGACGGTGGAGAGGTTGGGAATGGGGCCAGACTTTAGAGTAATATCTTACCAAGGGTATGATATTAACGGTTATACATTTTATACTAAAAATCAAGACGATAAAAGTGTAACGCAAAATAGCGGAGTTACACAAATAGCCTCAAGAACAAATGTCGACCAAATGACAATCACCAAAGAATCATATTACGGTGTCATACAAGAAATTTGGGAGTTGTCGTATTCTACATTCACAATACCTTTGTTTAGATGTAAGTGGGTCAATAACCGCACATGTGTTAACGTCGACGAACATGGTTTTACACTGGTTGACCTTACAACGGACGGGTATAAATCAGAACCATTTATTCTCGCAACTCAAGCCACACAAGTATTTTTTGTCAAAGATCCGTGCAAACCAAGATACCATATAGTATTGCAAGGTAAGCGACGTATTCTTGGTGTTGATGATGTTGACGACGAGGAAGAATACAATCAGTTTGACGAATTACCACCATTTTCTGTCGGTATTCAACAGAGTAACGACTATATCACCGTTGGCACCTCATACTTACGACGATCTGACCACGACGAAGGGATATCTATCGAAAAACCAGCCAAAACCAAGGTTTATATTAATCATATACATATATGTTCTTTCTATATAACTAATTAAATTAATGTTAATTTATTAATAAAAGTTTATTTTTTTCAGAACAAACGATGATGATACTTATGATCTAACGATGACGAAGGGTATTTGTCCCTAAATCGGTTATATTCTACGTTCTTATTCTATAACAATGTTTCTCTTTGATGAAATTATGATTTGGCTTTCTTAAAAATGTCATATGATGGATGCGTTTTTTATTTTATGTTCTTTGTTTCCAAATTTTTTTATATTAAAAGTTAATTTAGGCTCCATTGTCTACTCAATCACTACAAACTGCTTGTTGTCTTGTCATGGAAGACAAACACATTCTTAATGGAGTGTAAGCTAAAATTCTTTATATGTTAAAATGTATCTTTTTTAAATCGTATTATTAGTTAATAAAAAATATTGATGGAGATTAGAGGTGTGAACAAGCCTAGAGGCTCAAGTGCCGAGCCTTAACGACCCCAAGTCCAAGCTTTGGCTCGTTTAAGCGAGCTTGAGCCGAGCTTTTAACTCATTTGAGGTTCTTCTCAAAATAAATCGAGCCTGATCCGAACCGACCCTGAACTTTGGGTTTTACTCACGAGCCGAGGTCGAGTTAAAATAAGTAGGCTCAAACCAAGCCGAACTCGAGCCTAGTCGAGCTCGGGTTTGGCCCGACTTGTTTACACCCCTAATAGAAATAACAATAAGTGCATAACTTGTATCCTAACATCTCAAATTATGATTTTACATATATAATTAAAATTAGTGAATTGTTAAAAGAAAAAAGAAAAACAAACTAACATAAAGATAAAAAATTTGAAATATGTTGGAATTAATGCACAAGATGACACGTTTTATCAACCGCCCCCTTCACCAATAAAACTACATCTGTGTAACCGATAGAAATTAGCTCTTTATCAGATAATATGTAAATAATAATAATAATAATAATTCGCAAATAACTGTAGATAAACTATAGTAATCTTTAATATTATCTTTTATGTTTAATTTCTTCTTTTTTTCCTATTGGTATTTTAGACGTTAATAAACTTCACTGGAAGATCTCTTAATAGATTTCCTCTTAAATGATAATAGTTATTAATTAACGAAAACATAAAAGAAAAAAGCTCACCGTGAAAAATTTAAGCGGGCAATTTTTATACAGCGGGAATTAATTAACGTTTTAACTTTTTTCATCATATGTACTCCCCCAAATTATTAATTAAGGTTTTAACTTTCTTTCATCATATACTCCCCCAAATTAACTGTTCATCATTCTGCCGTCATCGATAATCATCTCCAAGCCCCTCAATAATCTGCAATCTTTGTAAGTTATCTCCAATCTCTACATGCAATCTTAGTATGATGATGATTGTTCTTCGTATTATAGTCAATGTTTCTTCCTTTTTAGGTTTGACCTTGGTTCTGCTACTAGTTTTGTAAAATTTTGATTTTTTTTTTTTTTTTGATAACTTGCTTGATGATTCACTTGCTTGATGATTGTTATAAGTGGTTTAAGAATAAGTAGTTTTATCGATTTAATTCAAACCTCAACTGGTCTTCTTGTCTTATGTATGTAATTGTAAAATCAAGTTTTTTTTCTGATTAGTTTTTTGCGACATCAATTGAAGATGATGTATCATATAGTTACCTGATTATAAAATGAGTGTTTCTCCCTTGATTCGGTTTTTATTTGTAAATTGATTGTTGAATTTGACTCAATTCACTTCAGTTGAATTATTTGATTTGGGTTGTTTAAAGCATTGGAATATATTAAAGTATCTTAAGCATGCATCTTGTGATGATATAATTTTTTTTTAATAAATATGCTTTAGAAAAAATATATTTGTCAAAAACTTCATGGTGTGGAATATATATTTAAAGATGGTGGAAGTGTCATACTCAACTTGACCTCTACTTGTCTCTTTGTTACACACAACACATCACTTTCCATATTGTGTGTGTTTTTTTTTTTTCTAGAAATCAAGTTTTGAAAATGTCTGAAAAGAAAAAAAGGGGAGTTTCCAAATGCAAGAAAAAGCTTTGGCATCCCGAAGAATGCACAGTTGATTTTGACAAGACGGGTAGAGCGATAGGTAAGAATGTTGGAAGGTTTATGTCCTTTATTGGTGTGGAAGTTAAGAAAACGGTTCCGTACAATAAAGTCGTCAAACATGTAAACCCTAAACTATACGAAGATCTTTGGGAATATGCGAAGGTATAGTTTTCTTCCTTTTCCTTCTAATTTGGAAAATTATATTGGTTAATTTAAAAAAAAAGGGCAAAAGCTTTCGAATTCTATGTTGTCATGTTTAATTCTTGTTCATGTTTATTGTTAATTTTAACATGTAGGCAACATGGAATATTACTGATGACCGTGGAAAAACAGTTACATTATCAAAGGCGAAGAGTATAATGAGGAAGTTTCGTTACAAACTTAGAAAAAATTACGTTTATAAAGATGAATCTCCCGATAAAGATAAAGAAAAAACCCCTGAAAATGATACAAGTACTGATCCCTTTGAAAAGTACGATTACCTAGACTCGGAACTTTGGGGTTCTTTTGTTGCTATTGTTGATAGTGAAGAATGGAAGGTAACATGTGCATTTATTATTAATATTATTATTATATAACTATATACACTTATTGTAATATTTTATGAAGGAAACAAGCCGAAAAGCAAAGAAAAGTGCAGAACAGAACACTGACCCTTCGCATGTAGGACGTTGTGGGTTTTCTGGATTGGAGCCCCATGTTGAAAGTAGATGGAATCAGCTTGTTTCGAGTTATCCAATTTTAGATCTTATTCAAGATGATCGTTCTAAAATGTATACCGTTAGTAGAGCGCCTTTCAATCCAGTTACAAAGTTATATGAACTTAGTGAACACTTTGTATCAGAAGGAGAATTGAAAGGAACACTTAAAAAATTGGTAAGCATCTATATATTTGTTCTATCTATTTATATTAATCATTTTTTAACTGTGTCATATTTTTAATAGTATTTAAAAGAAAAAAAATTGAAGGATGCTGGTTCTTATTCTACAAAGGATGTTGTTACAGAGGTAATTGGGAAGGGACACCAACATGGGGGGCGTACACGATTATATTCAGACGTGATTGGTCCTACGAAATGCTTGTTTTCCGAATTAAAAACAAAGAAAAAGAAGAGCCAGGCTGTGGAAACAACAGTTGGGGCGAGCCCTGGTATTTGTGGCTCAAGTCATGCGTTCGATAGTTCGTACACAGAAATCTTGGTAATATTATTGTTAAAGTTTGTTTTTTAATTTTAATATATTTACTAAAAGCTATTGTTTGCAGTCTATTAAAAAATGTGAACTTTTGGATCCTTACGACCAAGGCGCTCCTACGGTTATAGGTATGGGCCGTGTTCATCCTAGTCCTGAGAGGATTATTCATAACGGCCCAATGATAGACGGTTTCGTTAAAGTTCAAATAGATAGAGTTGTTGAAGGTTGCGAAGGGATCCGTCTTTTGCCTCAGTCATGTATTCCCGGCGCCGTAGAATTTTTGGAAGACGCAAAAGGAAGTTTTATTCAGTGGCCCGCAAAATCAATAAAGGTATATTATTATATATATATATAATGCTAACAAGATTTTGCGCCAGTGAAGATTTTGGATTTATGTTTTTGCCACACAACTGTTTTAATTTTTCCTTTTTGGTGCTGGACACCTATGTAAAGAAAGCGAATGGGCTGAGATAGAGAAAGAGACCTGGAAGTTTGCTACACTAAGTTTTTTTTCTTTTCTTTTTATTTTATGTTTCTCTTATTTTATTAGTTTTTGTCTTTACAACATACAGATTTTAAACAAAGGCGTTTCTCAAATTGTAGAACCGTCCCACCATTCTATGAGTACACTTTATAGGCCACAGGTAGCTTCTAATATATATAATTATTTTTATAACTACTTGATATATAAAAGTATCTATTTTGCCAATGTAGTTTGATGCAACATCTGCTCGCCAACAACAAACGATCCCAAATGAAAGAAACGAGTATCAAATTTACTCGAATGCATTACAAGACGAGGAGGCTTTTAATCAGCTGGTAATCACATTATTTATATATGTGTATATTTATTTGTGTACTAATATCGTTATTGGTTAATGCAGTTCGCTGATAAGCAGTTTTCTCAGAATACAATAGAGCATGTTTCTTTTTCTAAACCTGATGAGCCCGTTCGTGCTTGTAAACCTACTGAGCCTGTTGTTGCGTCTAACCCTTTAAAAGAAAAAACAAAAGTATCAAAAGAAAAAACAAAAGTATTAAATCTTTTAGAAAAGGCGAGGGCAAGGCCTCAAAGCATATATGAATTAGCGCAACAGCTGGTGATTCAATCTGATAAAGCCTTGTCTATAGTTTTTACTTCTTCGACAGGGATGTATGAGGAACGTATTGAAGAGACAGTTGAATTTGAGGCAGTTATACAGTTATGTGTCAACGACTGGATAGATGCTTGCTTTGTGCATTGGTTTACAATGTATGTTTGACTAGTTTTTGTATAAATATTTTATGCTATTAGTTTTTACAATAAAACCGAATGTTACTAACCTTATCATGTTTTTTTGCTACTTATATTTTAGGTATTTATATGCAACTGGGGGACAAGAGGGTTTAAATAATACCGCATATTTTCATCCCCATTATATTGAGGGTAGTCTTGTCTCAGACGATGTTGAATTTGTGATCGACCACATCAGAAATGTCATCTCGTTTCATAAGGACAAACAATGGTTTATGGCACCGCATATAGCCGGGTATTAGTTTGAGTTATGTTATAATATTGTTTTCATTTTTATTTATTAAGTGTTGTTTAAATCAGATCATTTTCCTATGAATGCAGCAAACATTGGATATTGGTTGTACTTCAACATCATCCTATATATAATACTTGGATGTGTTACCTCTTTGATTCAAAAAAAAGTTTAAAGGAGCCTCCAGATTACAGGATTACACATGTATTTGAAAAGGCCATAAAACAGAAAATAACTTGGGATAAGGTTGATGTAAGTTATCTTTCATTCAAGATGTTTATTAATATATTTTAATTAATTACTTGTTAATTCAATTTATTATTTAGTGTCGTCTACAACCTAACGGATGGGAGTGCGGTTATTGTGTCATGATGGCCATGTATGATTTTGTGATTTGCAACAGAGAACACATGGTAAGTATATTTATACACTCAAACTTATATACGTTTAGCTACAATGTATATTAAACTGTAATCTAACTTTTATCTATCTTTATGTTTTAGCTGGTAAATAAAACTAGAATGGTTCGTCAAAGTGAAATTAACGAATTTGTAGAGCGTACTTTAAAGGTGTTCATATCATCTTTTTGTCATGGCGAGGAGGATGAATGAAGGTAAGTATATTAGTATGCTACTCTTTTTTAAGTACCTTTTTCTTCATTTTTTTTTATAAATATTGGTTTAGAACACTTGAGTGAGCCTCGGAATAGTCTTTTTATTCTATATATGGAGAGTCAATTACACAGATGATTAATATACTTTGACCCGTTCATTCGTTTTGACCACAAGGCCTAGGTGCGCCTAAAAGCATTTGACAAAATAGATATCTTATATTATTAGGGGTTCCTACGAGTACTAAAGGGATTTGAGTTGATGTTGACTCTATTGGTATGACTAATGTTATATTTTCGGATTTGCTATGTCCTCATGATTCCAACCATGGGATCCTGGTTTATCTTAATCTTTAATGGTTGCTAATAGCCAATTTTCTGCGTTTTGATCAGTGTCAAAGGAATTCTAGCTAGCCGGTGGTCGAGGGGGCTTGTGGTTATCTTGGATGATAAAAGGATGTTGAAGTAACTCTAAAGAGGTTTTTAGATGCTAGTTTATGTTTTTGTTAAACTGAATATGCTTGGATTTTTTTTTTACTATGTTTAAATGATTACTTTAGACAATGGGTCAAAATGGATGATTCGGCTATTTTAATTATATGGTTCATTTTCTTATGTTGTTTTATTTGTTTTATGTGTTTATAGGATTCTAATTAAAAATGAAATTGAATCTAATCAATTATTCGTGAATTAAACAAATGGTAAAATAAAATAAAGCGGTGAATTAACTTAATGATAAAATTAAATTGACGGTAAATAAAGTAAATCCGTCTTATTTATTTGCGAAACCAAATCAACCGTCTTATTTGCCCAATACCGTCCTATTTGCTCAACCGTCTTATTTGCCCAATACCGTCCTATTTGCCCAATATTTGCATAAAAAGATGAAACCAAATCAAGTGCTTTTAAGACGGTTATATGGACTGTAGTTTTTTGTATCAATTAATAAGAGACGGTCATTTATAAAAAACTACGTTATTTTTAAAGACGGTTTCTTAAATGAGTTATTTGATTAAAAAACCGTCCTATTAGCTGCCTTTTTTGTACTAGTGTGGCTAATATGTAACAGGGCCGTCCCTATGGGCACGGGCCTAGGGCCACTAAAAATTAAGGGCACCAATTTTTAGTAAGCTACTATATATTGTATGTGTGTTACGACTCAAATCAACAAATTAATTGAAAGATACAACCAGATTTCTATCTATAAACCTATATAAAGCATTTCCCATGTACCAAAATGTAATTTCCCCACAGTTTTTTAAGACGCCCATCCGGTTCATGCCTTTGTTTCCCTAATTTTCCTTCAATGCTCCCAAATATACCCTCAATTTAATGAGGTTTCAATGATTTCTTCTATTTCTTGGATCATGGAGTTGTGTAACCGATTCAATTTTCATTTTAAATGCAATTGAAGATGTGGTGTTCATGGACGGATCGGTTCTTCAATTATAAAACCCTATTGAATGTCAAAATTGATTTATATTGAATGAATGTTGAAATTAATCAGTTCTTCAATTTTGAAACCGACGGTCTCCGGTTACCTTATTCAAGACGGCCATTGAAGGAGCAATACCCTATTAAAAACGGTAATTGAAGGATTCTGCAGTTTGTTTGGTGAGCGACTGGTCCAAAACCATTCGCTATCTCAATTCTCTCCTCTCTCAATAGTGCGTTATTCAGGATAGATATCTGGTGAGCAGGCAATTGAAGCTTTATAAGCATGTGATTAAGGATTGTGATAAGGCGCTTCAACTTGATTCTACTCTCCATCAAGCTTATACCCTAAAAGGTTTTTTTGTTCTTATTTTGTTTTATAGTTGTGGACTGTATGATTGATTACCTTTGTTAATTGATATGGGTTATTAGATGTTTGTAATGTTAACTAGATACTGATCCTAGCTATTTTTAGTGTGATTAGTGTCCTCTAATTCAGTTCTATTAAAAGGTCGAGAAATAAGAAATTAATTTGTTCGATCTTCTCATGTTACTATAGGTTTAAAGTACAATGTTTATGGTTGACAAGCATTGATAGGCGAGCTAAAGAACGATGATACCCAATTGTGGTAGAACTCAATAAGAAGACTATCAACAATTGACCGGTGATGATTGTTCAGGGACATCAATTGGCATGAGTAATGGTGTTGGCAATTGAGCATAGGTATAATTCAATCACACAGTCATTAAAGTTGTTCGTTCATTATTGTCTTCAATTTTTTCATTCGTCTCATTTTAGGTTCCGGGTCGAATCTATCATTCGTTTCGGTAATTCAGACAATTCCTTCTTCTCTTTCATGAACACTCAATTCCTTAAACCTCCTATTGAATGTTGCGGCCGATCGTTTTCATCCGACCCCTGATAAGAAGTGTTTACAATGAAAAGAGATGTTTTATATACGGTTCCATAGAAGGGAAGGGAAGCGGAGCCAATGTGTCCAGCAACAGCGGTGCAGCGAGCTAGGGCTTCTAACGACAACAATTCACTTTTGTAATTTTGGGTTTTGGTGATCTTCTATTCTGCTCGCAAGCAACCTGGATTGAACATCTACTCTGTTTGATGACAATTAGGGTTTGGAGTATGCGATTTAGATGGAAGATGCCTCCAGGTAAGTTCACATGAAATTAGGTAAGTGTTGTTTGTGCTCTTGATTTCAATTATATTTTTTTCGAATTGAATTCGACTTTAGATTCACAAGACATTGATAGTTGGTATGTGTATGCTTACTGAATGTATAATCATCCTGGTATATTAAGATGCTTTGATTATACGATTGGACTTTTCAGTCATGTTGATTGCATCCGTTGGACTTCTGCTGCACAATTATCTTACATTTTGCTGGAAATGTTCTTGATTGTATTATCTTTGTAACTTTGTTTAAAATGTTATATGTTTACAGCAACACAGGAGTCTAGATTGAAACTATAAGCCTACTGACAGGGTACGTACATACTGCAAGTAAAGGAAAATACAATCCTGGTCTGGTTGTAAGGTCGAGTTTAAACAAAATCACTATATTATTATAGTTTTATTTGATATAGATTATTTTTTATTATTGTTGTTATTACTGTCTTCATCATTGATATCATCGTTTAACTTTAATTTAGGTTATTCGGGAATATATATAGTTTTTGAGAAAAAGAATAAACTACACAGGTGATCTTTTGTGACCGAAAAGAAGTCATTATATGCTTGTTAAAGTTGTTTCATCTGGTGTTAAGTGACCGGATTTTGTGTTCGAAAATCGTCAATATGATATTTTTGTGTAAATATGCTGTTATAGCTGGCGTATGATTTTAAAATAGTTCTTCCTAGCTAACAAGAGAAGTCATGGTTCTATGTGCAGGATGAGCTAGATGAAACAACTTTAACAAGCATAGTCTTATTCGCAGGAAGAGAATGGGGGAAACCAGAACAGGCAAGGAAGGGACTTTGACGGTGGTGGTTCGATTAGGCGCAAGAAGGTCGCTGGTTTTAGGTTCCGGCGACACTCTTTATATAGAGAGGCATGGGGTCGTGCCTGCGGGAAATCACTCATCGCTCCTGTATTTCACCATCTTCGACTCATCGTCAAGTAACCATGGGTTCAGGTAAGGTTAACCTTCACAATCTCTTACTTACGCATTTCAATTCCAGTCAGTTAATCGAACTATCTGTACTAGCATGCGTTCAATTCCAGTCAGTTAACCTTTCCATACTCTTACTTACGCCTTTCAATTTCAGTCTCTTCATTGTTGATCCAATGCCTTTACATGTTTTTTTTATACCCAAATCTGGATGATTATGGTTTTGAGTACTCCGAGTAGGAAGCTGATGAGCAAGGTGTCGATATTGAAAATCAGTATTACAATTTGAAAGGTACAGAATTTCGTATTTCAGTACATATTGATTTGTATATACAGAACTGATAGGTTATGGCTGTTAAAATATCGTTGTTATAATGTTAGATTTTAGTTGTTATTGACTTATTGTAATAGTTTAATGTTGCTGATTACAGTTCAATTGCTCATCTGAATTGTTAAAAGCGCTCAAGTTTAGATGTCGTTTATGTTATATAAAGCTCTCACACTTTTTTTTAATGTGTTTGGTATAATTTCACCTTTCTGAAAGAAGGTTTTTATTTATGAATCAGCATCATCCCTACCTGATGATGCAAAGAGTAGGAGAATAGCTTTGTGATTTGTTGGGATTCAATTTACTCTATAAGCCATCTCTCAAAACTGTTAAGTGAAGCGAGAATATAACATTTGTTTTAGTAATAACTTTTAAGCTTGATAGTTAACATTTTATTACCAAAGGACTAAGGAGTTAGCTGGATTAAAATAAAATGCAATTTGGGCGGCTTAGACAAATTGGGTAGTTAACATTTTACATTTGATAATTAGACCTGGCAAACGGGTCGGTTCGGTCGGTGTCACACCCCGATATTTCCACGTTTCACCGGTGGGCCCGGTGGGGAGTATCGTGACGTAGTTGAGATCATCATAGTCAACAACACAATATATAAATGCACAGTGGAAGCAAAAGATAAATATATTACATTCCGAATATAATTAATGTCAAAGTATTACAACGGAAGATAAGGGATCCACAGGCGGATCAATAAAAGAAAACTGTTCAACAGACTTTAGGCATCTAGAACTTGCAAGATTCCTTAATGACGCCCTGAGCTTCCAGCCAATTACGCATAGTACCTGTCACTTAACCTTTTGGAAAATACGTCAGTTTACACTGGTAAATACAATTAACTGACTCATTTTGGAAAAGAGTTTAAAAATTGATTTGAATGCACGAGGCACAAAATATCTTTTATAACTGGATTAAAATGCACAGAGGCAAAATTAATCTTTTATACTTGGGACAATTTCATTAATAAAAATCTTGTATCCGGTTTACATGGTTGTCCAACATTTAGGGCCGGTGATTATACAATACAAGCCGGACAAGATTAATCGACACACCACAAATATAATCTCACAAGAAGACACCCTTACGAGTGAGTATACGTTATACATATGCAACAGGAGGTGTTTTGTCTACACCTTGTGCTTACGTCGTGGCCATTCACTTTTTAAAATGAGCCAAGGATATCCAGGACACGGTCATTAACCCCCAGTGTTATTTGTTATCAATTAATACAGATTAAAACGGGATTATGCAATTTAATCATCTCCAATTAAAAGGTTTCTACACCCGACCAAGCGGTATTTTTATAATACCGTATCCTAAGCCCGTATAAGGGAAAATAAGTTAAAAGTATTTACCTGAGCTAGCAATGCAATTTATACTCAGCCGTATATTCTAATCAGCAAGCACGAGTACTTCTACTGGGGCTCTCAATCTGGAACAAAGGATTTATTAACCTATTAGATTCCTAACGGGTCTTATTTAAGTCGTAACTTAGACCGGTTAGTCTTAAGGAAGGTTTACGGTTCAAACGCATGATTAAGCGAAGACCGGAATAGAATGTGATTTAGACCCGACAAGTTTGAAGACTTGTATAATATGGGTAAACTAAACACATTCTGGATTTTGAGATAAAACGGATAAGGTTTGACCCGTTTCGGCTAATTTATGCAAACTAGTTACATACACCGAACTGAACGCGCCAGAGGCGTAACGGGTAACCATATGGGTCCTAAACAGGTTTCCTAAGTTAATTATGCCTCAAATATGTTGTGACATCAGTAAGATGTCTTTCATTATGCCCGAAACGTTTTTAAACACAAACTAGGCCCCGTAGGGGTAGTTTGGTCATTTAAAAGGTTATAAAAGAGTTTAAGTATTTACCTGAGTTACAGGTCTGATATAATCAGCAAAATACTTATTTTTGATAAGTTATAACAGTAGGCTAAAGTATATATGTGAAATTCATCATTTATAACCAAACTATGCACCGAAGGGGCATTTTGGTAATTTCACATAAGCCGTGAAGCTCAAAACTGAAGTCTGAGTTACAAAACTTTTGCTTACTGTTAAAATATTATAATTTTCCTAAAATATCAGTAGGTATCAACCCGTGTATGTTTAAAATAGTTTTAGTACTTACTATGCGTTAAAACGCTTAAAAAGGCGATTAGAAGCCGATTACGGGTTCTATACCGAAAGCTGATATTTTTATTATTCCAGAAGGCTTAAAATAATTTATTTATCATATCTAATCCGTAGCAAAAGGTTTGGAGTCGTTTAGATATGTAAAACGCATTTCATGGCCCGTTAGGGCAAAACCGACAATTACCGGATTAAGCCTACGACTACTAGTTATGCTCAGCCTAAAATTTATTAAAAATCTTTAAAATTCTCAAAATAATATATTACATCAGTGGGTAAAAGATTTGATATCAAAAAGTATGTTTAAGTAGGCTATACGCTAATTACGCCATTTTATTAACATAAAGCATTCATTTTGCGATAATGAGCATAACTCTTAATCTATACGTCAAACTGATGTCAAATTTTGCATGCAAGTTTATATATCAGTAATTAAAGTTTCTACTCTTTTACATTTCCAAAAATCACGTTTAAAGGTAATAAGGGCATAATGGTCAACATATTTATCATATCTAATCCGTAGCAAAAGGTTTGGAGTCGTTTAGATATGTAAAACGCATTTTATGGCCCGTTAGGGCAAAACCGACAATTACCGGATTAAGCCTATGACTACTAGTTATGCTCAGCCTAAAATTTATTAAAAATCTTTAAAATTCTCAAAATAATATATTACATCAGTGGGTAAAAGATTTGATATCAAAAAGTATGTTTAAGTAGGCTATACGCTAATTACGCCATTTTATTAACATAAAGCATTCATTTTGCGATAATGAGCATAACTCTTAATCTATACGTCAAACTGATGTCAAATTTTGCATGCAAGTTTATATATCAGTAATTAAAGTTTCTACTCTTTTACATAAACGAATGGGTCAATCAATGAACCAACCACAGAGGGTTATGCTAACATGTAGCCTGGTCCTAAGGGAGCTCTAAGGCATTTCCAAATCATACCATAACGGGTCAGAACTGAAAGTCAAAGTATAAGTCAAACTATGCGACTTTCGGTTCCGAACCGGGTCTAAACAGGAAATTGTCGGGTTGAACATGTTTAGACATGTTCTTACACTTACTACTAAGTTATAACAATGATCAAACAGGTTGTATATGATCTACATTGCTAATTATGCATAAAATGTAATTTAAGGATCATGTTGACTTTTTCTTAACAAGTTTGACCCGACATTTTACCTAGTTAGAGTGGGAATCAGGGGGAACCCTTTTGAGGTTTTATTACCCACATAATTACCAACTTATAACTACTTTCACTTCAACTAATCACTGGACCATTGGTGATTAATCTTAAAGTCAACCGGTAATTACGACGGTTTGACTTTTAAGCTAAAACTAAGCTAAAACTTAATTAAGAAAGGATTAGAACACTTACTGAAGTCCTAAGCTTGATTAGGAAGGACTTGGGTCTGCTTTGAAGCTCCAGAAGGCTCCTCAATTGCAGAATGAAGGTGTGATCAAAGTTGTTGCACATGAAGGCCTTTTATAGTGTTCTAATCACCACAATTTGTTGACACATGGTTCTACTAGTGACCACAAGGCATTAACAAGTGTCCCTATATGTTTAGGTGTTGTTTAGGGGCCAAGGGTGATGAGGAAAATCGATTAAAGATCAGTTGCAACCTTTAAAACAGCCAACAGCCAATCTGCTGCATCTGGGCATGCCCTGCGCATCGTAGGGGTTTTGGTGCTACGATACGCAAGCATGTCATCAGGGCAATAATTCTCTTTTTCAATTGCATCCCTGGCTCTTGGTCCTCCGAAAGGTCAAGTAACCTTTATATATTGCAATTTGACCCCTTAGTATTTACCTACAAGGGCTTTAAGACTTGTACCCACTTTGCCAAGTCCCTGGACGCTTCCGGTTAACCCGAAAAGTCATAACTTTCAACGTTAACGCTTTAACCCTTCGCATACGAATTTGATCATAACTTTCTCATACGATAACGAAACTTTACGAAATTTATATCGTGCATTCTAGTGAGCATAATTGACAGTTACAAAGCTTCAGGTTTGTCAAAAGGTCACTCAGAGGTATAACTTAAACATGTTGACACATTTAACCCCTGTAGTTTGTAATTTCTCACTTTTAGCTTCGCATGATCCGTGATTTATTCGTTTGATGCTATAAACATCATGTAGGGTTAATGTACAATATATTTATTCACCGTTGACATTTAGAACTCGTATTTTCATATACTTTTCAAGTTTGTCAACTTTAGTCCCTCTAGGGTAATCTTTCACACGTTCAAGCTTATGACACGTGTCAATACATTATAGGACGTGAATTTTCGAGGTGTTACATCCTCACCCCCTTAAAATAAATCTCGACCTCGAGATTTGTTAAAGTAAAGGAAGTATTTTCTACCTTATACTGGGTTTAATGTTCCTCAGTACCTTTGAGCCTCTAAGGCATTCCTATTGACCTTTATAATAGGCACATGTATCTTTTTAGAGCTTCTAACCCTGGCGATCCTTAATCGACACAGGTTGCTCATACTTTCGTAGTTCTGCATATCATTATGTGATAGCGCTTTTCGATTTATTGGCGAAACACATCCTTCAGTCACTGGTGTGCAATGTATTGCGAGCTCCGCCAAACTCCTTTCAATAGGTTTTGCTTAAAGGCTACTTGATCTTGATACATTCGATTTCCTTCGAATAATTCTATATATTCAGGGCTTAACTAGCCTGATAATTTAATAAATTTGGCACACCCTTCCTGGATGATATCTTTTGTTGAACTTATTCCTTAACAAGAGTTTAGGATGTTTGCTAACTTCATTAATCCTTGCTTTTCTGCTGAAATAATGGCAACTTATAGATAATTAGGGGTTTGTATGATCTGATTTGTTGTTTCCACTGCAACTTTTAGATCCTGATAATTTGAACTTACCAATCTATTGTTCTAACAATAAACGTTCAACATGCCACTTATACAAGGTCTCAAAAGGGGTAGCCTTGATACTTATATAACAGCTATTATAAAAAACTTATCTTAAGACGAGATGGTTATTCCAACCATTGTTCAAAATTAATCTTAAGAAATAGCAAATCTTTACAGTTAGTCGAGCAAATCGACGATCCTGGGCAGCTGATGGCGATTCTTAATCGTCGCCTAATCAAGGTTGCGGTAAACAATGCCTTAGCATAATGAACCGTCTTTCACAGTTTACTATACCGAATTCTCAGGATACTGAGTTTGGCTTTATGAATCTATGTCTTAAAACTTACTTAACCAGGGTTTTCGATTCTACCAATAATGGTACTAGCTGTCTTGGAGATTTCATAATAATGTAGCCCCAAATGGGATATAAACCTTAACTCTACCTGCTTCTCAGGGGTAAACAGGGTAGTCTTAGAAGAAGATAATCAAGGTACAAGGAGGTTACAGAGATTTCCATATCTCAGGCTCCAGTTCACTCATCAATGCTTGTGTCTAATAAGTGACACATTCATGTTATGAGCCCACATATTCCGTTACCAGGGAATATTTATTTGGACAATTCTATTCTGGATATCTTCTTTGAATACTATTAGTTGACTTTAGTACCATATGATCATTGGGATATCTTTGTGGTTCCATGCATTAAACCTCCATACTGATCAGGCATGGAAGCAATCTATGGAACTTATTAAGATACACCAATCCTCATATAGCGCTTTTGTCATACCATTTGGTATTCGAAATCGATAGAGATTAAAGAGATATCAACTATATGTGCTTATATTTAATCAGAATGGAAATTTTCACAAACTAGGCACCTAGCTCGGTTGGCTAGGCGCGCGAAAGGGTGTGGCCTAGACCCAGGTTCGATTCCGGGGACGGCCGGTTCCACCATTTTTTTTTAACTTGTTATACTTATAGTTTATGAAGGATTTACTGATATCCGAACCAAAATAAAAACTCTTAGTATTTAAATTACTGATAAAATGCCAAGGAATGTACCTGATGCCATTATTTATGGACTAGTTCAGGCATTTTAGGCGCTTTCAATTTTAGGCTTTACTTCCTCCGCCGCATTTCCTTTGACAGATTTAGGGCACGTAGTCTTGATGTGGCCTTTCTCATTACAGCCGAAACAGACTGCATTCTTCATGTCCTTACAGTCCAATGTTTTATGTCCCTTAGACTTGCAGATCCCACAAGCCCTGGGCTGCGATTTGGATTTTGGTTTGAACCTGCATTTCCCATAATGGCGCTTCTTGCAGGTCTCACATTCTGGTTTCTGGTCGGACTTTTGTTTGTTCTTTTTCTTAGAACTCTGGGAGTTATCTACCTCCCTTTTCCTTTTTAGTTCATCCTTTGCATCAGAGGCATGAACGAGATCCTCCTTAAGAGTAAGGAAATGTGGTCCTAGATAAAATTTGGACCGAGCAGCATGGGGCTCCTTTAACTTTTTCACAGCCTTCTTCACAGCTTTTCCAACGGCTGCGTCTATCATAGTTTGAAGAACATCCTTGGAAATTCTAAGGTTTACAATTTCAGCATCATTAGCATGCGTCGCGTCATCAATGGCGCGATTGACTGTTGTCTTATCCGAGTTTGCCATACTCGATATTGGTTCCTAATACCAATAAAACAATTTCTTAGTTGAAATCCAACAACTTCTATTTTTCACTCTGATGGCCTTAATATATACTAACCATGGTGTCAATAACCTATACAGGCTATTATAGCACTAACATTCTTAATGAACGTTATTTAAAATATATTAATATTACTTAGCCTAGGTCGCAAAAGACCATCAATGGCATTAAAGATTTGGACCTAGTCCATCACTTTTCTGATAGAGGATCAAAACGTCACATCTGTCTTTAATATATTAAAGAATTTAGGTAGTCTGAAAGCTTGCCATAGGAATATCAGAAAAGAGTGATTCCTATTAGATATAAAATATCCATCTAAGGTTTGTTGGAGCATTTACTAAAGTATCATCGGCCAATTTCTACCTCGTATTAAATGACCGAAGTCCTAATCAGGCGGAGATAACAGTTCTCTATAGTTATTGTTCAATATTGAATCACATGTGCCAGTATCAAGTAAATTTCTGCATAACCTGCTTGATAAGGAAGGGTACCTGCTATATAGTTATCCTTCTGCACCATTTCCTGGCGTTCATCCGGAAGACTCATACGTTTATCTTCCTGGCCTTTCCCGGGTTCTTTATAAGCTCTGGGCAGTTGGTTTTGATGTGCCCTTCCTCGTTACAATTGTAACATGTGGCGTTCTTTAACCCCTTGCAATCTAAGGTTTTGTGACCCTTGGTCTTGCAAATTTCACACAATTTAGCACGTGGGTCGATTGTACATTTTCCAAAATGTTGCTTTTTGCAGTTACTGCATTTGGGTCTGTTATCAGACTGACTCGAGTTCTTCCTAAACTCGGAATCCTTCCCGCGCTCAGAATTTCCCTTCTTCTTCTTGTTATATCGATGAGAGTTTTCCTCCTCCCTTTCTCTTCTTCCCTCGCCAGAAGCCTTAACCGACTTAATTCTGATTGCATCTAAGGTGAGAGATAAGGATAAGTCCACCGCGGACCTATATGTGGTTGGCCTAGATGCTTTAACACTTCCTTTTATTTCTGGTGCTAGGCCTCCAATGAAACGCGCTATGCGTTTAGGTTCAGGGGTGACTAAATAAGGAACTAGGCGGGACATAGTGTTGAAACTTGTCACATACGCCTGACAATCCAAATCCTCCATGACTAGAGTCAAGAAGTCTGATTCTATATTTTCTACCTCATGCTGGGGGCAATAGTTTTCTTTGACTAATGCAACAAATTGATCCCAAGATAAGTTGTAGAGTAGAACTTTTCCCGTGGCTTGGAGCAATGATTTCCACCATGCCAACGCTTCTCCTTTGAATGATTGTGAAACAAATTTCACAACATCTTGCTCCGCACAACCGCTGATGTCAACAACATCGTCCATCTCATCGAGCCATGTCATGCAATCGATGGCCCATTTTTCTCCTGTAAAGTCTCTGGGCTTGCAGGAGACAAAATATTTATATGAGCAGGTCTTAACTGGTTCCTCTTGATGAAACACAACCTGTCTAGACGGAATACTCCTTTGATTTGACAAGTCATGAACATCGTCCTCCCTCAACTCATGTGTTTTAGAAGGGGGCTTACTACGAGCCACAGATAGAGTCTTAGAGTGGGTATCATTTGATTCGTCATACTGTCTATCAAGAGCTCGACTAACAGCATAATCTATTATTGCCTGCAGTTCTGCTCCAGTTACATTAATTCTGGTAGTATCATTGTTCTCCTTCATGTGGCTGTTAACTTCATCTAGTCCAGCCATGTAGCTTGATTACTACATAAATATTAACAATGATTTATTCAGAGGTTTTTTTTTTTTGGAATCATCATTTTTAACGATTCATCAACCATGGTAATATAAACCATATTGGTTAACTTGTTAGTTATATTTAATTAGTATTTTCCATGATAATTTTATCCTAGTTATAAAACATTAAGGATATTGAAGTGGCGCAAAAGGCCTAGTCACAAGGACAGTTCTAAATTTTATAAGCCATGATTTTAGAGAATCGAGGCATTAAGGTCTGAATTAAGTTCATTACCTTCTCTTGACAGGGAGTTGTAGACTTCAACTGTCTTTTGTCTTTTAGGACAATAGATATAGCCCGTGGGCATTTCCCTTCTGAGGGATGGTTATAATATGATCATCTTCTCAGATGCTATTAGTCGAGATCGTATGGATCCTACCGACTATTATGCTTGGATCTGGTCCAACAATTTTAGACAGGAGGTCAAAGACCACCACTGTCGTTGTCTTATCGGACAACAAGTTTAGCCCGTAGGCACTTCATCACTATCGGATGTTTATAATGTGATCATCTTATAGGATGACACAAGCCATGATTTCTAAATCACTAGGCTAGATAAGAAAATTGGAAGAATCCAATATAAGGATGACTGTTGTGATTTTATCGAATCACATTTGTCAGGAGTGCTAACACGTTCTTAGGTGTTAACAAGGATCTGAATCCCTTGGGTAGGTTTCACCATCTTGGCCGCGTAGGCTAGGTTTCACCTTTAAGATTCTTTTTAAAATGCCTACTGGCAGGGAAGGAAGGATATTTATTTTATTCAGGATTTTTATCAAAAAAAATCCTAATTTATAAGTTAATAATAGCACAAATGGCCTAGTCGCGTAGACAAGTTTAATTTATAAGCCATGATCGTTTGGGATCGGGGCATTTAGTAATAGCACAAAAGGCTTAGTCACGTGGACAAGTTTAATTTATAAGCCATGATCGTTTGGGATCGGGCTTGTAGGTGTGAATCAAAATTCATTATTTTTCTCGACAGGGAGTTGTAGGCTACCACTGTCTTTAGTCTCATAGGACATTAATTATAGCCCTTAGGCAATTCCCTTCTAAGGGATGTTATTTTCCATTTATTTCATATTTCATGTTTAGAATGAAAACTTAGTTTAATCAATCCATTATATGGAAATAAAAGTACAGAGTTGCCCTAAGCGGGTCTTTGAAGGGATAATGTGTCCTCGAAGGGACTGAAAGATAAATATGTCCTTATAAGGACTATTAAGGAAACGATCTTCAGCAAAAGGAGTTTATTCTTCAAGTTATTTCTGAATGCTCTTTCCTTGGATGCTCGTTTCATTCTAGCCGCGGTACGAAGCTCAGCATTTCTAGGCTCCGGGTGTGGAGGACTCCTATTACGGCTTCTTCGCTTGGCGACGTATTCAATAAAAATTTTTGGAAGTAAAATTTCCAGATTAGGATTGAGAATATTCCTAAGTTAAGTCTAGACTCAGAAGGTCAAGGAATGTGCTACTGTGTCATTGAGGTTAAACACTAAGGGCTAGTGTTTAATTCACTCAATGTTGGCTCTGATACCAATCTGTCACACCCCGATATTTCCACGTTTCACCAGTGGGGAGTATAGTGACGTAGTTGAGATCATCATAGTCAACAACACAATATATAAATGCACAGCGGAAGCAAAAGATAAATATATTACATTCCGAATATAATTAATGTCAAAGTATTACAACGGAAGGTAAGGGATCCACAGGCGGATCAATAAAAGAAAACTGTTCAACAGACTTTAGGCATCTAGAACTTGCAAGATTCCTTAATGACACCCTGAGCTTCCAGCCAATTACGCATAGTACCTGTCACTTAACCTTTTGGAAAATACGTCAGTTTACACTGGTAAATACAATTAACTGACTCATTTTGGAAAAGAGTTTAAAAATTGATTTGAATGCACGAGGCACAAAATATCTTTTATAACTGGATTAAAATGCACAGAGGCAAAATTAATCTTTTATACTTGGGACAATTTCATTAATAAAAATCTTGTATCCGGTTTACATGGTTGTCCAACATTTAGGGCCGGTGATTATACAATACAAGCCGGACAAGATTAATCGACACACCACAAATATAATCTCACAAGAAGACACCCTTACGAGTGAGTATACGTTATACATATGCAACAGGAGGTGTTTTGTCTACACCTTGTGCTTACGTCGTGGCCATTCACTTTTTAAAATGAGCCAAGGATATCCAGGACACGGTCATTAACCCCCAGTGTTATTTGTTATCAATTAATACAGATTAAAACGGGATTATGCAATTTAATCATCTCCAATTAAAAGGTTTCTACACCCGACCAAGCGGTATTTTTATAATACCGTATCCTAAGCCCGTATAAGGGAAAATAAGTTAAAAGTATTTACCTGAGCTAGCAATGCAATTTATACTCAGCCGTATATTCTAATCAGCAAGCACGAGTACTTCTACTGGGGCTCTCAATCTGGAACGAAGGTTTTACTAACCTATTAGATTCCTAACGGGTCTTATTTAAGTCGTAACTTAGACCGGTTAGTCTTA
Organism: Helianthus tuberosus; assembly: GCA_030545235.1. Classification (NCBI taxonomy): domain Eukaryota; kingdom Viridiplantae; phylum Streptophyta; class Magnoliopsida; order Asterales; family Asteraceae; genus Helianthus; species Helianthus tuberosus. The sequence goes on from CM060384.1 coordinate 133,027,958, forward strand.
AGGAAGGTTTACGGTTCAAACGCATGATTAAGCGAAGACCGGAATAGAATGTGATTTAGACCCGACAAGTTTGAAGACTTGTATAATATGGGTAGACTAAACACATTCTGGATTTTGAGATAAAACGGATAAGGTTTGACCCGTTTCGGCTAATTTATGCAAACTAGTTACATACACCGAACCGAACGCGCCAGAGGCGTAACGGGTAACCATATGGGTCCTAAACAGGTTTCCTAAGTTAATTATTCCTCAAATATGTTGTGACATCAGTAAGATGTCTTTCATTATGCCTGAAACGTTTTTAAACACAAACTAGGCCCCGTAGGGGTAGTTTGGTCATTTAAAAGGTTATAAAAGAGTTTAAGTATTTACCTGAGTTACAGGTCTGATATAATCAGCAAAAATACTTATTTTTGATAAGTTATAACAGTAGGATAAAGTATATATTTGAAATTCATCATTTATAACCAAACTATGCACCGAAGGGGCATTTTGGTAATTTCACATAAGCCGTGAAGCTCAAAACTGAAGTCTGAGTTACAAAACTTTTGCTTACTGTTAAAATATTATAATTTTCCTAAAATATCAGTAGGTATCAACCCGTGTATGTTTAAAATAGTTTTAGTACTTACTATGCGTTAAAACGCTTAAAAAGGCGATTAGAAGCCGATTACGGGTTCTATACCGAAAGCTGATATTTTTATTATTCCAGAAGGCTTAAAATAATTTATTTATCATATCTAATCCGTAGCAAAAGGTTTGGAGTCGTTTAGATATGTAAAACGCATTTGATGGCCCGTAAGGGCAAAACCGACAATTACCGGATTAAGCCTGCGACTACTAGTTATGCTCAGCCTAAAATTTATTAAAAATCTTTAAAATTCTCAAAATAATATATTACATCAGTGGGTAAAAGATTTGATATCAAAAAGTATGTTTAAGTAGGCTATACGCTAATTACGCCATTTTATTAACATAAAGCATTCATTTTGCGATAATGAGCATAACTCTTAATCTATACGTCAAACTGATGTCAAAATTTGCATGCAAGTTTATATATCAGTAATTAAAGTTTCTACTCTTTTACATTTCCAAAAATCACGTTTAAAGGTAATAAGGGCATAATGGTCAACATATGAGCAATTAACGGAAACGCGTAAACGAATGGGTCAATCAATGAACCAACCACAGAGGGTTATGCTAACATGTAGCCTGGTCCTAAGGGAGCTCTAAGGCATTTCCAAATCATACCATAACGGGTCAGAACTGAAAGTCAAAGTATAAGTCAAACTATGCGACTTTCGGTTCCGAACCGGGTCTAAACAGGAAATTGTCGGGTTGAACATGTTTAGACATGTTCTTACACTTACTACTAAGTTATAACAATGATCAAACAGGTTGTATATGATCTACATTGCTAATTATGCATAAAATGTAATTTAAGGATCATGTTGACTTTTTCTTAACAAGTTTGACCCGACATTTTACCTAGTTAGAGTGGGAATCAGGGGGAACCCTTTTGAGGTTTTATTACCCACATAATTACCAACTTATAACTACTTTCACTTCGACTAATCACTGGACCATTGGTGATTAATCTTAAAGTCAACCGGTAATTACGACGGTTTGACTTTTAAGCTAAAACTAAGCTAAAACTTAATTATGAAAGGATTAGAACACTTACTGAAGTCCTAAGCTTGATTAGGAAGGACTTGGGTCTGCTTTGAAGCTCCAGAAGGCTCCTCAATTGCAGAATGAAGGTGTGATCAAAGTTGTTGCACATGAAGGCCTTTTATAGTGTTCTAATCACCACAATTTGTTGACACATGGTTCTACTAGTGACCACAAGGCATTAACAAGTGTCCCTATATGTTTAGGTGTTGTTTAGGGGCCAAGGGTGATGAGGAAAATCGATTAAAGATCAGTTGCAACCTTTAAAACAGCCAACAGCCAATCTGCTGCATCTGGGCATGCCCTGCGCATCGTAGGGGTTTTGGTGCTACGATGCGCAAGCATGTCATCAGGGCAATAATTCTCTTTTTCAATTGCATCCCTGGCTCTTGGTCCTCCGAAAGGTCAAGTAACCTTTATATATTGCAATTTGACCCCTTAGTATTTACCTACAAGGGCTTTAAGACTTGTACCCACTTTGCCAAGTCCCTGGACGCTTCCGGTTAACCCGAAAAGTCATAACTTTCAACGTTAACGCTTTAACCCTTCGCATACGAATTTGATCATAACTTTCTCATACGATAACGGAACTTTACGAAATTTATATCGTGCATTCTAGTGAGCATAATTAACAGTTATAAAGCTTCAGGTTTGTTAAAAGGTCACTCAGAGGTATAACTTAAACATGTTGACACATTTAACCCTTGTAGTTTGTAATTTCTCACTTTTAGCTTCGCATGATCCGTGATTTATTCGTTTGATGCTATAAACATCATGTAGGGTTAATGTACAATATATTTATTAACCGTTGACATTTAGAACTCGTATTTTCATATACTTTTCAAGTTTGTCAACTTTAGTCCCTCTAGGGTAATCTTTCACACGTTCAAGCTTATGACACATGTCAATACATTATAGGACGTGAATTTTCGAGGTGTTACAGTCGGGTCGGGTCATGGGTCAAAACGGGTCAATTACAAAAAAGGGTTGTTTTGGTTCGGGTCGGAACGTGTTCAGGTCAGCACGGGTTCGGGTTGAAACGGGTCCGGGTCAGAACGGATTTCGGGTCAGGTCGGGTTGGTTAAACTAATATAACTCAATGCCTTTGTAAACTAATATAACTCAATGCAAAGGTGAGGTATTATTATGGTAAAGGCCATGTAATGATCCTTTTGTGAACAAATCACTGTCGAATACATATAAAGTAAATCTTTTAAAGTAGCTTTAGTATCTATGAGTAAACTGATTCATGGTTCATAGATTATTGTGATGAAAGAAATCATTAAATAAATTTGTTTTCTGTTATAGGAAATTGAGTTTTATTTATATATTATTGAAATGAAATCATATGCTTGATTTAAATCCAAACCATTGTTGAAATTTAAGCCATCGTAATTGATCAAAGGAACTAATAGAGCTATCTCATAAATATAATAATCTCTTATTTTTAGCATCATTATTTTATTTGTTTATGTATTGTACGGATCTTGTGGTCTCTTCTTTTAACGTAATATTGTTTTCATAGTTATCATAGTGTACGGATTTGGTGGTAGTTTACTTGTAGCGTAATATAAACTAAAGACCCCTCTAAATACCAAAGTGGATATAAAACGCAACATGTTATCATTTAGTTGTCCTGTGTGACCGTTAAAAACTTACCCCGACACAAAGCGCGGGTGCTTATATATACACGCACAACTTATATACGACTTTTATATCGTTTCAAGGTGTGAGTTATGTTCCTACCCTGTGTCGACTCCGCTGCAACGCGCGGGTTCCCTACTAGTTAGGAAAAACAGCCCAATTTAAAATTTAAAAGGGTCACTTTTAAATTAAAAATCTCCAACTAAAATTCCTCAATTAGAGCCGTCATTATCTTTCCCAATTCCCATCGTATTTGTTGCCAGGGTAATACAACAAAATCAAATAATATTTTATAATTATTGTGACGAAAAAGGTGCATGTTAGGTTAAGAAACTTCATGTTCTCACAAAACCCTAAAGCAAAATGTAAAGACAAAATAATTGATAATTTGCCACACTAAATTTTAGGCTTCAAGACAAATAAGTTACTAAATGTTTTTATTCTTATTTATTACATATATAAGAAGGTTTGAGGTGACCATGTCCTAACCAGGCTTGTGACTTTTACATCAAATAAACATTAATTTAAAAAAATAAATAGCAATTCAAACCAAATCAATCCAATTTTTTATGGGATTTTCTAATGGCACACCCCCTGTCTATCTACACACTTTTTCAATTCAATACGCATCGTATAGGCCTATACGATGCGTATTGAATTAAAGTAAAAAACATGGCAGACTGACAGGTGCAGGTTATGTCTGGCGGCGGGCCTGATACGCATCGTATAGGCCTATACGATGCATATCAGGCCGCTGTTTTTTTGAATTTATTTTTTGTTGTGTTGTGTCGAATGCGAACCCGAGAAACGAAAGAGATTTCGAGCAGTTGGTCGATAATATGATTGATAAAGATCTTGACACGATTATTTCCATTTTCAAGTATTATTAAGACCATTCAAGCCAACCAGTCTACAATGTGGTTCCCAATTTGCGGAATATAATCCCAGATTATCTAAAGAACGCTTTTATCATGTGTCATGTGGTAAACAAATACCAAGGCTGTATACAGATCTCTATTCGGTCATCTTTCCAAGCTTTTACACACGAATATGTGGTTCCCAATTTGCGGAACATAATCTCAGACTGTCTAAAGAAGCGCTTTTATCATGTGTCATATTAGATGTGTTATGGTGAGATTTTTCAAGTTTGCACAGTGGGAGAAAAGACCAGCACCTCTGTCAGTATTGTCCTTTAAATTCGCATAAACATATATTCGTTTCATAACCTCCTCCTATAAATCAACCACAACTCACCCGATACGTCTTCTCTGGATCACACATGATAAAAGCGCTTCTTTATACAATCTGGGATTATGTTCCGTTTCTTCAAGATTTACGTCTGATGTCCAAGTTTGATCACATTTGACTTCATCTGCGGCAGCCCAATGACTTTCTTGAGTCATATATCCGACAACAGGGCCCACGGATCTTACGCCCACCCGAGACCGACCTCTGGATCACACATGATAAAAGCGCTACTTTTGACAATCTGGGATTATGTTCTGTTTCTTCAAGATTTACGTCTGATGTCCAAGTTTAATCACATTTGACTTCATCGACGGCAGTCCAATGACTTTCTTGAGTCACGTATACGACAATAGGGCCCACGGATCTTACGCCCACCCGAGACCGACCTCTGGATCACACATGATAAAAGCGCTTCTTTAGACAATCTGGGATTATGTTCTGTTTCTTCAAGATTTACGTCTGATGTCCAAGTTTGATCCCATTTGACTTCATCGACAGCAGTCTAATGACTTTCTTGAGTCACATATCCGACAATAGGGCCCACGGATCTTATGCCCACCCGAGACCGACCTCTGAATCATCATAGAAGACGTGTCGGGTTCTTCTGCTAGTGGTCGGGCTTCCAATGCTCACACAGCGTGATAAACAATGCTGATATCATCGTAGAAGCGTTGGGATTCAAGGGTTTATGAGTCAAAGTTAACATTCAGATTCAGATTCAGAAAGCAGATGATTTTGTACTTGGTTTATTCTCTTTAATCTATTAGAACGATCCTTGTTTTGTCACGTACATGCGTTTACTTCCCAACATCCTTGTAGTGTTTAGAATGTTTGTAGGAAATGTTGGTTCAATACCACCGGTTTCTAACTTTATGCTTGCATCCACCACAGTGAATATTAACTTTGTTGGAATCTAATGGAACACCTGATTGAGAGAAACTTCTCCGAGCTAACCGCCGATATCTCATCCTTCTGTTGTTCAGTACTTCCGAGACGATTCAAGTTATTTCAGTTATTTCTTTTGATTCAGTACTCCAACATAGTTTAGTTGGTTTTGAATATACCCAAAGAGATATGAACCAACCGAAATCCACTTCTGAGACGGTTCAAGTGAGTCCTATGAAGCAAGTGTCGGTCTATTCAATTGGAGGAAACATTGCATGCCTTGAACGAGTCAAGAACACTCGAAATCCTCAACCGGTTTTGAAACCGGACGGAATCTACGAAGAAACTGTTCGATTTCACGGTGAGTGGAGAAATTAGCGACGGAGAAACTGTTTGAATTTGTGGATTTCGGTTGGTTCAGAAACTTAACAGGAGAAGCAACTAAAAAAGCGGTGAACGGTATTTAACGTACACACCGCATTCGAAGATCCTTGCATTAGACACAATTTGTTGTATTTTGTGGATCAACAGAAATAACTGAAATAGTTCTCTTTAATCTATTAGAACGATCCTTGTTTTGAGAACCTGATTCTGTTGTTCAGTACCAACAGAATGCATACACAAATAGTTCTAGTGGACGAAGCAAATGAAACCGGAGTTGTTATCTTGGTTGTTCAGTACTTTCGTGTGCTAAATACAAAGCCGATTTCAACTTCCATTGATCAAATAATAAAAACCCTAAGAATGCATACACAAATAGTTCTAGTGGACGAAGCAAAGAGACCGCCTTGTTAATTTTAATGAAGCAATGAAGATTGAATCTGCAAACCGCAACCTTTATTGATCTGGAATTGGAGAACCGTTGTTAACAAAAGTATGTTGTTCCAAGATCAATTCCAAGATTATTGATGGTAACAAGAGTATTGAGGTGGGTTCAAACTTCCAAGATCAATTCCAAGATATCAGCGTTCTTTAATATATTAGAACGATCCTTGTTTTGAGAACCTGATACTGTTATTACATCCAAGACGATTCAAGTGAGTCCTATGAAGCAAGTGTCGGTCTATTCAATTGAGATGAATCATTGCATTACATCTCCGTTGAAAACAAGTGGTTGTAATGATGGAACCCTTGATTTGAAAAAACATTTTTGAGAAATTTCTATTTCAATACGCATCGTATGGGCCTATACGATGCGTATTAATAGATGATTTTACTGAAATACCTCTGGTTTTCTGATAAATTCAGGGGTATTTTTGAGAAAATTCAAAGTTTAATATGAATCGTATAGGCCTATACGATTCGTATTAAGCTGATATACGATACAACATAGGCCTATACGATCGTATATGGCATTATTTCAAATTTAGTGTTATCCTGTTTCCCTCGGTTCGACGCGTATACCACTCGTTTTTTGCCGAACTTTCGCTTATTTTGTTGTTTTATTACGTATACCTTCAACATAAGTCGTTTCGGTGCCGTTCGGTTGCGTGCGAATATCTTATTCTATGATTACGTACAGTTTTGTTTGAAATCCACTTGAACTCCATAGTGTCGTATTATATGTATACGTGTGTGGAAATATCGTTAGTTGCGTACTTTGACGTATTTTTGCGTATTTTGACGTATTCTAACATATTGTTGCGTATTTAATAGTATTTTTGACGTATTTTAGCTTATTTTAACGTATTTTAGGGTATTTTTACGTATTTTAGCATAATTTAGCATATTTTAGAGTATTTTAGCGTATTTTAACGTATTTTAACGTAATTTAGCGTATTTTAACGTATTTTAGGGTATTTTAGGGTATTTTAGCATATTTTAACGTGTTAACGTATTTTAACGTATTTTAGGGTATTTTAGCGTATTTTAACGTATTGTAACGTATTTTAGCGTATTTTAACGTATTGTAACGTATTTTAGACAACAACAGATAATGAACGGATTTTTGGACTTCTGGTTCCTAATGTATGCCTCAATTCATCTTTTTTACTCTTTTCTTCGATTTCAACAAATAGTACCGCAACCGTTTTTTACTACGGAAACGGTGGCTATGCGAAATACAAACCGCAATCGTTTGTGACTATGTGACACCCCAGGGAAATCAGGAAAACTACGCTACCTAACTAGCTTCCTCAGTAACTACGTACTAAATTTCGGGATGAAATTTCTTTCAAGTTGGGGATGATGTGACAACCCGAATTTTCAAGGTCTGTATCTCTTCGTCACGAGATCTTGTTTCTTGATATTTCTATTTCATATCCTTTACGACGATAGAAATCAGTAACACTTGTGATTGTGACGATAATTAAATTATTAAATGTTTTATGATGAATATGACTTTATGAGTTAGCGTTGTGTGCATGAAACTGTAAGTCTATACGTTTATGATTATGTGCACGTCGATACGTATGAGAACAGTATCTATGATGATGATAATTTTGTAAGTTGTGATAACAAATTGTATTACAATCTGGAATGTATTCGTGGTGTGTATTGGAAGTGTTAGCACTATGATTACTAGTTTTAATATTGCATGATGATTGTTAATAATTCATAACTAAGGTGCATGTTAGTCGAGGAGGGTTGTTCTTGTTAATATATTGGCATTAAGTTGTTATATCTCTTGTTTAGTGTTACTGAAACAGAAATTAGTAGGAATATAGAACTCGATGGGCTTGTTATTATAACTAAGAAAACCTTATGAGTACATTGTTCATTAAAACACATTGGGCCCAATCCATTCGTTACTATTAAATTCGGCCCAACCTCCTAACACAATTAAACTCGGCCAAGCCTCTATTATGTATACGTATATCATGTATGGGTTCTTTATACTTGTGGCAAACCCTATATTGTTCCTCAAAGATCATCTACGGCAGCACCTAGAACCTTATCACCGAAGTCCCTCTCCTCTCTTGAAGTGCGACGACAGTAGCTACCCCCCCCCCCCTCGAGACATCATCCTTTGCGATCGATCGTTTGGTTAGTAAAAACCATGTTTATGTTAATCCTTATTTGATAATCTTGTGTTACATGCATGTGCTATGTTTTGATAACTTCTGTATGATAGTTCAGATTAGGAGTTGTCATATGAATCGCATATATGAATGATGTAATCAAACGGGGTAGGGTTACAATTATAAAATCAAACAAGTGTTAGGTGCATGGGGGCGATTATATTGATGGTGTGATACTGAATGATTGTATGAATTGATATGTTTGGGCGGTTGGTTGTTGAAGCCGGCGTAACTGTTAGATGATCATTAGGGTTTCTAAAATACGTAACTGTTGATGATGTTCATACTTTACCTGACGAAATCCCTGTCTCGACGAAGACACTGTTGTAACACCCCGTGTTTTTGAAAAGTCAAAGTCAAAGTAAAGGTCAAAGTCAACGACCGATTTCGCGCAACTTGACTTATAGTAGATTTCTTTTGTATGTTTATTTTAGTTGTATTATGTGGAGTAAGTGTTAATAAGTACAATAATCGACGTACGATCATTCGCAATCTACTCGACTTACGACTGTGAACTATAGGAAGTAACAATGCGATAAAGCTAAACGATAATCAAACTATGCTAATCGAATCGACATCAAATCGCAACTCGAACTACGCATTTTAGTTACTGTTATACGTGTGTGTGTGCCTTATGTGTTACTTGTGCATGTTCATATATGTTATCTGTGGTAATCAATCGAATCGCAATCGAAACGCAATCGAACTCAATCGAAACCGAACTATGATAGATATAGTAGTTGGGATTAAAAGTAATTTGACTAGGAAAATCTATCGCATCGAATCGCTCGCAATCACAATCGAAACAGCAAAAATCGTCGCGCCGAACACCCAAACCAAGTGCCATCCGGCCGGATTGCCATCCGACCGGGCTGCCACTTGATTGTGGTGTCAGGTTGCCATCCGACCGAGATGACATCCGACCGGAAAGTCATCCGGGCGGGATGCCATCCGACCGACCCACACTTTCCCCTTTTGGAATCCTATAAATACCCAGTCACTTTCATTTTTTCTACTTTTGGAAACCTCTGTCTGAACAGCACGCTCTCCTCACCTTTCCTTCGATTTCTCTCAATCCAGGTAAGATCTCGTCCTAAATCTTGTACTTTCTTGATCTACACGCACTCCTACACCTTTCTATCTTTTGAATCTTAACTTTTAACCGTGAAATCACTAGATTTGAGGTGTTCTAGGATGAAGTCATCATGAGTTCTTGAAGAACTTCATGTTTTGGCCTCAATCCACCAAGAACAACTTAGATCTAATAGATTTCCACATAAATACACAAAGATCTCGCGTAGATCTAAACTTAAATATAGTGAAAAAGGATTGAAAGATGGTTTCTAACTTTCTTTCAACTCTTTCACACTCAATACACTCAAAACCGATAGGATCCGACCCTGGTCTAGTCTTCTACTCATTCTTAGTGCTGTGCTAGCTCAAGATCTGGATTCTACCCACGAGACCACCGATTTCGGGTTAAATGAGAATAACCACCTTGAACCTGTTAACTGGCCGAACTAGGGTGATTCCTGGTCGATCAGGTTACTTGGGTCAAGATGGGATCCTGTTGGTTAACACGTTGTCAAAACGTCTCGATAAAAAGATAAACAATCAAAACGACCAAGTGTAAGACGAACGGAACAACCTGGACGGAATGCTGTCCGACCGGACTACTGTCCGAGCTGATAAGTCACCCGAACGGACTGCTGTCCGAACGGATAACACCTTGGGATCCACACTTAATCAACTCTATCTGAAGTTTTTGTATTAAACGAATTGCCATCCGATCGGACTACCATCCGACCGGATTACTCTTCGGATCATGAGATACTAAGACTTCAAAGACTTAAACAATTTTCAACATGTTCATTAACAGGGTTGCCACCCGGCCGGATGGACATCCGACGGAGTGACTCTTCTGATATGATCTTGTTCCCACAAAGTAACCTCATCACTAGAGTCGCCGTCCGACCGGACTACTGTCCGACTGGATGACCATCCGAACGGATTGTCGTCCGCACGATTGGCCGTCCGATCGACCGACTTGAAGGATAGAGATACTTCAATGTTTTCAAAATGCTACAATGAAAACTTCAAAAGACAAGCCATCATACACAAACACATTCTTCTCATAGGAAGAAACAATCCACCCGAATAGTCATCCGACTGAACTACCGTCCGACCGGATGACCATCCGAACGGATTGTCATCCTTACAAACAAGCCGTCCGATCGGATTACCATCCGACCGAACTGCTATCCGACCCATTCACAGCTTGTATCGTTTTACGAGTCATTTATCGTTATACTATCAAATTATTCAGGCTAACCCTACTCGCTAAGCGCTCCCTTCAATCCATCAACCGCTGTGAGTATACTCGATCCCTTTTTGCTTTATGCACTTTTGGGTGTTACATACGTTACAACTATTCAAATCACAACGAACACACTACTCAACACTATTTGAACGCTAACCGCATGTTATACGTGGCTTATGAATGCTTGTTTGTTATGTTTACACATGGAATGCTGTCTACCTGCCTTAGCAACGATAGTACTATAGTTTGGACTCAGCACCCGTTCACACGGGGGTTGTTAAGGACAATTACTTGCATGGATTACGGTGGTAATCATGTATTGCGAACTGCCTCAAGCAGTCAACCCGCAGTCATTGGTATCGATGGATCTATGTCGATAACTAACATGCTTCATTTCTCTATGTGTACGTGCTAGTTATGCGTAAACGAATTCAAACTCTATATGCTATTATCAAACTTGTATGCTCACATTTATATTATATGTATTGACTTTATTTTAACATATGTGACAGGTGCTTAGGATGGACACCTGGTAGGAAGTTGAAGCTAGAATAAATCTTTAGAGCCCAACAAATAGTTGTCTATAGTAATTGAATCAAAGGTCTCTAGAAGCAGATAAACAATTACTCTATTTAAATTTGAGTTGTCGAAATAGAACTATTTGCCTAGATTTTCTCTGTAATAGTTTGTTTACCTTTTGAGGCATGGTATGGTACATGTTATTTTAAATTGATTGGTAATGATAATTGTTATGGAAACTTCTGGATAATCTGTTTCGCTCAGTGCCATGCCCCGATGATTCCGCCATCGGTTGGGGTGTGACAAATTGGTATCAGAGCCAAAACTATAGGGAATTAGGCAAGACACGACCTAGTCCGGGTCGATGTCTTAGAAACCTAGTCTATAGTTAGGAACCAATAGACCGACTTGTGCATATCTAGTAGGGATTATGTACGAGCTTGTTACTCGCTATACACGCTACACTATCACTGCACTCGAATTCCCAATCATGAATGAGCAATTAAGTCGAGATTAGGTGTGAAAACCGCAAACTCTCGACTAAAGTTGCTTAAACAACCCGTATTTTACTTACAAACGGGGAGAATTATACCAAATCAGGCGTGAAATCCATATTTTGATGAATAATCTCCTCTATTTTTTGTCAAAACAGGAGCGAGGTTGTTAAGCCAGGGGTGAAACCCTAACCTTGACGACTTGTTCCGCTCATTTTACAAAACTCTCACCAAAGTTTCGACAGACTCCAACGACCTGAAGTCACAATATGACTAACGGGATGTGTGCCAAACGCCCGAAAATCGAGGCAAAAGCATAGTCCTGAAGGTCAAATGTGCACAACGGATCCTTGCGAATAGTTGAATCACTTTGGTTAGTCGAAGTCTACTAGCCGCAGACAATCTATTTCTCGATATTTATGTATTTTGATTCTGAGCTCGCAACTGCTGACTCGATTATTTTATGTGTTTTATGTGATTTATGTTTACTTGTTAACGTTTTGAGATACCACTGGTTCCGATCTAACGCCTTTTCTTCCGCTACTCACACAACACACTACCCATTGTTAACAAGTCGCTAAGTTATAGACGACCTTATGATATGATATACACTTATACTACACAACTCGATATAGTAAACGCGAACGCTATATTCGAACGCTCGCGAACTGTGAATAATAGGTTTCTGTATTCTGACTACCTCTTGTGACTACATGTATTTGTGCTTCTGTGCCCTATGTGCTTACGTGATTTCGTGCTTATGTGCTTCTGTGACTATGTGAATCCGTGATTTCGTGCCTATGTGTTATGTGATTATGCGTGTTACTGAGCTTTAGTAAGTAGTAGACGTGTGCGGTTAGATTCGGATACAATGTGTTGAGTCCTGTGACGATGTCTGTTGCAGACAATGTCATCTGGATCCCGTCATTCCTTACTTTCTCGTCAAGAAAAGAGAGACAGACGCCTTACTGCCATCATCGCTAAACAAGTAGCAAAGGCCGTGAGTGATGTTTACGAGAATGTCTGCAAATCGTCTGAGGAGTCGAGAACCGAAGCTCCTAAAGCTACTACCAAAGCTCCCTTCAATTTCAAGCAATTCAAGTCTTGTGGGCCAAAAGAATTCACTGGCGAGGGAGGCCCCACAGCGTTGTTCCAATGGTTTGACTCCATTGAGGTCACTCTACGACAAAGCGGTTGCCCTGATGACCTCCGTACTCTGAACGCTACCGGAGTCTTTCAGTCCCGTGCTCTAGACTGGTGGACGGCCGAGAGAAACAAGCGAGGGAACGATGCAGCCTACGGTCTGTCATGGGACGAGCTCAAGGAAGTCATGCTGGAAGAATTCTGTCCTCCTCACGAACATCAGAAGCTAAAGGATGAATTTTGGCATATACAGCAAAAGGATGGTGAAAATGCTGCGCTCACTGCTCGCTTCAAACAGCTCAGCATCATTTGTCCCGATCAGGTCAAGACTTCAGACATGGCAATCAAGAAGTATATCCGAGCCCTGCCTGACTGTGTTGCCGATTTCGTGCAAGCGGCTAAGACTAAGACGATCGAAGAAACTTATCTACTGGCTGCTGAAATCAATGACAAGCGGGTCAAGACCGGAGTCTGGGATAAAACTTCAAAGCACCTGCATCAAGCTACCACCGCCGCACCAACTGCTGAAACCACCAGCTCATCGAGCAACAAGAGGAAGAACAAGAGAAAGAACAGCTCCAGCAACAAGAACTGTGCGATCACTGCTGCACTGATACAAGCTGTACCAGCCCAACAGCGTCAAGTAGCGGCGCCTGTGGCAAATGCACCGCCTGCTAAGCGTGCATACACTAGGCCACACCCGCTCTGCCCTACCTGTACCTACCACCACCCGACTACCATCGCTTGCCGTTTTTGTGCCCATTGCAATATGTACGGCCATTTCACTACCAACTGCCGTTCTCGACAAGCTCCTGCTCATCAAGCTCTACTCACCGCCCCTTAGGGTCAACATGCTCCTCCGGCACCCGCGGTCAACGCCAGAGCCTGCTTCGCATGTGGCAATCCTAACCACTTCGGCAACATGTGCCCAAACAGGGTGGTAAAGTAAGAGCCCCAGCAGCAGCAGCAGCAGCAACAACACCAGCAGCAACAGCAACAAGCAGCACGCGCACGAACTTTCAACATCAACGTGCGTCAAGCCTAAGCCGACAACAACGTGGTCAATGGTACGTTCCTTGTGAATGGTATTTATGCTTCGTGTTTGTTTGATATTGGAGCCGATAATTTCTTTGTGTCATTCGAATTCGAGAAGCTCCTTAGTCGTAAACGCTACCGACTCTCTTCGACGTTTGATGTTGAAGTCGCTACCGGAAGAACCGTCGCCGTTAATTCTGTTCTTCGTGATTGTACCCTTGAGCTCAACAATCACATTTTCCCAATCGACCTTATTCCGATGCAACTAGGAAGTTTTGATGTCATAGTAGGCATGGACTTTCTTCGCGAAAACCATGCTGAAGTTGTGTGCTTCGATAAGATGATTCGATTCTCGCTCGCGAATGGTGATTTATTGTGTGTTTACGGTGAAACCGCTTCAAAAGGTCTCAAGCTCATGTCATGTGTCCAAGCTAGCAAGTATCTCCGCAAGGAATACAGAGCTTTCTTGGCTAACATTGTAGTAGCGGAGAAGAAAAAGAAAGAGAAGAAGGAAGTGAAAGACGTTCCTGTGGTTCGTGAATTTCCTAACGTTTTTTCCAGAGGATCTTCCCGGTCTACCGCCAAGTCGTGACATCGACTTTCGTATCGACCTCATTCCTCGAGCCAACCCTATTGCCAAAGCTCCTTACCGACTCGCGCCGTCCGAAATGCGCGAACTCTCAAATCAACTCCAGGAATTACTTGAGAAAGGCTTCATTCGCCCGAGCACCTCTCCTTGGGGCGCGCCAGTCCTTTTCGTCAAAAAGAAGGATGGTTCGTTCAGGATGTGTATCGACTATCGGGAATTGAATAAGTAAACTATCAAGAACCGCTATCCCCTACCTCGCATCGATGATTTGTTTGATCAATTACAAAGTGCTACGTGTTTCACAAAGATCGATCTACGCTCAGGCTATCACCAACTACGCATTCAGGAGGAGGATATACCCAAAACCGCGTTTCGCACTCGTTACGGCCACTACGAATTCGTTGTTATGCCCTTTGGTTTAACCAACGCACCCGCGGTTTTCATGGATCTGATGAATCGCGTGTGTAAACCATATCTCGACCGTTTCGTCATCGTATTCATCGACGATGTCTTGATCTATTCCAAATCAAAAGCCGAATACGCGCAAATCTACGTTTGGTTCTCGAACTACTCCAGGGGAATCAACTCTATGCCAAGTTCTCCAAGTGTGAATTCTGGTTGGAGGAAGTTCAATTTCTGGGCCACATTGTTAATAGTCAAGGTATTCACGTCGATCATGCGAAGATTGAAGCTGTTAAGAGTTGGATTACACCTAAGAACCCATCTGAAGTTCGTTCTTTTCTCGGACTAGCGGGTTATTATCGACGATTTATCAAAGGATTCTCAAAGATCGCTGTGCCGCTTACCGCTCTCACGTATAAAGACAAGCCTTTTGTTTGGGGAACTGAACAAGAGTCTGCCTTTCGAACCCTCAAGCATAAGCTTTGCAATGCTCCTGTTCTCACATTGCCCGACGGAAACGACGATTTCATTGTCTACTGTGATGCTTCCAACCTTGGTCTTGGTTGTGTTCTCATGCAACAGGATAAGGTTGTAGCTTACGCATCTCGTCAGCTCAAAATCCATGAGAAGAACTATACAACCCATGATCTCGAGCTAGGCGCAGTTGTTTTTGCGTTAAAGATTTGGCGACACTACCTGTATAGTACTAAGTGTATGATCTTCACCGATCATAGGAGCCTACAGCATATCTTTAATCTGAAAGAACTTAATATGCGTCAACGCCGATGGGTAGAACTTCTCAATGATTACGACTGTGAGATTCGTTATCACCCAGGCAAAGCAAATGTTGTTGCCGACGCACTCAGGAGACAGAGTTATCTGCTTAGCACTCATAATGTTCAATCCCAACACGATCTCGAAGCCCTCATCCGCGAAGCTCAGCATGCATGTTTTATTGAACGCACTCTGAAGAAGGAAAAAATCTACCACGATGGAGCCCAGCTTGTGATTAAATCAAATGGGATATTCCACTTTCTGGACCGAATTTGGATCCCTAAACGGACCAATTTGCGACAGATCTTGATGGACGAAGCCCACAAATCCCGATATTCTATTCATCCCGGTGCCGACAAAATGTACCAGGATCTTCGCTACAAGTACTGGTGGCCTGGCATGAAAAGGGATATTGCTCTCTACGTTGGAAAATGCCTGACATTTGCGAGAGTCAAGGCTGAACATCAAAGACCCTCTGGCTTACTCGAACAACCACCAATCCCTATGTGGAAGTGGGAGAGTATAGCTATGGACTTCATAACAAAGCTACCGCACAAGTCATCAGGTCACGACAGCATTTGGGTTGTGGTTGACCGTTTGACTAAATCAGCTCACTTTTTGCCAATACGGGAAGACTACAAGGTAGAACGATTAGCCCGAATCTACACCGACGAGATCATTTGTAATCATGGTACGCCTCGCGACATCATCTCTGATCGTGTTGCTCGGTTTACCTCGCGACTGTGGGAAACGTTTCAAACGGCACTCGGTACATCTCTTAATCTAAGTACCGCTTTCCACCCTCAAACCGATGGTCAGACTGAAAGAACGATTCATACTCTTGAAGACATGCTCCGTTCATGTGTCATAGACTTCGGTGGTAATTGGGATAAATACCTGCTGTTAGTCAAATTCTCGTATAACAACAGCTATCATTCCAGCATTCAAATGGCACCATTCGAGGCTTTATACGGAAGAAGATGTCGAGCGCCTATTGTGTGGCACGAGATCGGTCATTCACAATTAACCGGTCCCGAGCTACTGCAAGAAACGGCAGACAAAATTTTCCAAATTCGAGACAATCTAACGAAAGCTCGGAATCGATAGAAAAGTTATGCCGATAGACGACGCAAGCCCCTTGAATTTGATGTTGGTGACTACGTACTCCTAAAGGTATCACCTTGGAAGGGTGTGGTCCGATTCGGCAAGTAAGGAAAGCTCGCGCCTCGATATGTTGGACCTTTTAAGATTCTGGAAAGGATCGGAAAAGTCGCCAACAGACTCGAACTATCGGATGAACTTAGTAACGTCCACCCGACTTTCCATGTGTCAAAACTCCGAAAGTGCCTAGCTGACCACGACTTACATGTTCCACTCGATGACCTACAAGTGAACGAAACATTACATTTCGTGGAAAAGCCTGTTGAGATCATGGATCGCCAAACCAAGCAACTCAGACGCTCGCGCATTCCTATTGTGAAAGTCCGATGGGAAGGCAAACGAGGCGCAGAGTTCACTTGGGAACTCGAAAGCGACATGAAGGCGAAGTACCCACAGTTGTTTGTTACGGCTTCAGCCTAATTTCAGGACGAAATTCCCTAAACAAGGGGAGGCTGTAACACCCCGTGTTTTCGAAAAGTCAAAGTCAAAGTAAAGGTCAAAGTCAACGACCGAATTCGCGCAACTTGACTTATAGTAGATTTCTTTTGTATGTTTATTTTAGTTGTATTATGTGGAGTACGTGTCAATAAGTACAATAATCGACGTACGATCATTCGCAATCTACTCGACTTACGACTGTGAACTATAGGAAGTAACAATGCGATAAAGCTAAACGATAATCAAACTATGCTAATCGAATCGACATCAAATCGCAACTCGAACTACGCATTTTAGTTACTGTTATACGTGTGTGTGTGCCTTATGTGTTACTTGTGCATGTTCATATATGTTATCTGTGGTAATCAATCGAATCGCAATCGAACTCGAAACGCAATCGAACTCAATCGAAACCGAACTATGATAGATATAGTAGTTGGGATTAAAAGTAATTTGACTAGGAAAATCTATCGCATCGAATCGCTCGCAATCGCAATCAAAACAGCAAAAATCGTCTCGCCGAACACCCAAACCAAGTGCCATCCGGCCGGATTGCCATCCGACCGGGCTGCCACTTGATTGTGGTGTCAGGTCGCCATTCGACCGAGATGACATCCGACCGGACAGTCATCCGGGCGGGATGCCATCCGACCGACCCACACTTTCCCCTTTTGAAATCTTATAAATACCCATGTCACTTTCATTCTTTCTACTTTTGGAAACCTCTGTCCGAACAGCACGCTCTCCTCACCTTTCCTTTGATTTCTCTCAATCCAGGTAAGATCTCGTCCTAAATCTTGTACTTTCTTGATCTACACGCACTCCTACACCTTTCTATCTTTTGAATCTTAACTTTTAACCGTGAAATCACTAGATTTGAGGTGTTCTAGGATGACGTCATCATGAGTTCTTGAAGAACTTCATGTTTTGGCCTCAATCCACCAAGAACAACTTAGATCTAATAGATTTCCACACAAATACACAAAGATCTCGCGTAGATCTAAACTTAAATATAGTGAAAAAGGATTGAAAGATGGTTTCTAACTTTCTTTCAACTCTTTTACACTCAATACACTCAAAACCGATAGGATCCGACCCTGGTCTAGTCTTCTACTCATTCTTAGTGTTGTGCTAGCTCAAGATCTGGATTCTACCCACGAGACCACCGATTTTGGGTTAAACGAGAATAACCGCCTTGAACCGGTTAACTGGCCGAACTCGGGTGATTCCTGGTCGATCAGGTTACTTGGGTCAAGATGGGATCCTGTTGGTTAACACGTTGTCAAAACGTCTCGATAAAACGATAAACAATCAAAACGACCAAGTGTAAGACGAACGGAACAATCGGGACGGAATGTTGTTCGACCGGACTACTGTCCGAGCGGATAAGTCACCCGAACGGATTCCTGTCCGAACGGATAACACCTTGGGATCCACACTTAATCAACTCTATCTGATGTTTGGGTATTGAACGAATTGCCATCCGATCGGACTACCATCCGACTGGATTACTCTTCGGATCATGAGATACTAAGACTTCAAAGACTTAAACAATTTTCAACATGTTCATTAACAGGGTTGCCACCCGGTCGGATGGACATCCGACCGAGTGACTCTTCTGATATGAATTTGTTCCCACAAAGTAACCTCATCACTAGAGTCACCGGACTACCGTCCGACCGGATTGTCATCCGCATGATTGCCCGTCCGATCGACCGACTTGAAGGATAGAGATACTTCAATGTTTTAAAAATGCTACAGCGAAAACTTCAAAAGACAAGCCATCATACACAAACACATTCTTCTCATAGGAAGAAACAATCCACTCGAATAGTCATCCGACTGAACTACCGTCCGACGGGATGACCATCCTAACGGATTGTCATCCGCACAAACAAGCCGTCCGATCGGATTACCATCCGACCAAACTGCTATCCGACCCATTCACACCTTGTATCGTTTTACGAGTCACTTATCGTTATACTATCAAATTATTCAGGCTAACCCTACTCGCTAAGCGCTCCCTTCAATCCATCAACCGCTGTGAGTATACTCGATCCCTTTTTGCTTTATGCACTTTTGGGTGTTACATACGTTACAACTATTCAAATCACAACGAACACACTACTCAACACTATTTGAACGCTAACCGTTATCGCATGTTATACGTGGCTTATGAATGCTTGTTTGTTATGTTTACACATGGAATGCTGTCTACCTGCCTTAGCAACGATAGTACTATAGTTTGGACTCAGCACCCGTTCACACGGGGGTTGTTAAGGACAATTACTTGCATGGATTACGGTGGTAATCATGTATTGCGAACTGCCTCAGGCAGTCAACCCGCAGTCATTGGTATCGATGGATCTATGTCGATAACTAGCGTGCTTCATTTCTCTATGTGTACGTGCTGGTTATGCGTAAACGAATTCGAACTCTATATGCTATTATCAAACTTGTATGCTCACCTTTACATTATATGTATTGACTTTATTTTAACGTATGTGACATGTGCTTAGGATGCACACCTGGTAGGAAGTCGAAGCTAGAATAAAGCTTTAGAGCCCAACAAATAGTTGTCTGTAGTAATTGAATCTAGGGTCTCTTGAAGCAGATAAACAATTACTCTATTTAAATCTGAGTTGTCGAAATAGAACTATTTACCTAGATTTTGTCTGTAATAATTTGTTTACCTTTTGAGGCATGGTACGGGACATGTTATTTTAAATTGATTGGTAATGATAATTGTTATGGAAACTTCTGGACAATCTGTTTCGCTCAGTGCCATTCCCCGATGATTCCGCCATCGGTTGGGGTGTGACAACTGTGTCGACGAAAACCCTGTGCCGACGAAGACCCTTGCCCGACAAACTCTCCTTCGACGAAATCCCATGTCGACGAAATCTCAAGTGTTCGTCGTGGCCTTTTCGTCGCAACCCTATGTCGACAAAATCTCAGGTTTTCGTCGTGAAGCTTATAAGGAACAGTAGGTTAATATGTTTATGTTTACTGCATGCATGTTAGAGATTGATTATCTTGTCAGTTACTGTTAAAGATGTTTACATTTGATCGAACAACATGAATTAGTTTTGCACCAAGAACACTTAACTGTTAAACATGGTAGTGGAACATGCATGCAAACTGAGAATATGTGGAAGTAATATAACTGCTATAGGTTAATTAGTGCTCATTATTGTGTGTGCATTCTATGATGGTGAATTATGTGAAAACGAACAGTAGCTTATAATAGTTGTGTAGATTGCAGGCATGACATTGAATAACTATATGATGCCATCCACTGTTAATAATGTTAGTTATGAAAAAGTATCATGAGTGGGTCCTTACACACGGTACCCTCCACTATTATGTATTGATAAGGAACATGCATGCAAAGTGTGTTTTAAATGAGGATATACGTATGATTGCTATATGCTATATGAAAGTCACTGCTTGTAGATGTACACATAGACCTTATATAAATATATAGATGTGAGCTTTGAATGCGAAACTGATTTCATGTGTGCATAAATACTCTAGGCTGTGACTGATTAACTGTGAACAAGTAGTTAAGCATACCGAGCAAACCAAGGTGAGTTCACACTCTTTATAAGGCATGGGATTCCCGGTGGTTAGGAATGGGTTAAGGAATTTAAAACGGAACCTACATATTCTCCTTGGGTAGGATATGTACCTCCATCCTCCATGGGTAGGGTGCCAATATTAAATCTGCGTATTCTCCTTGGGTAGATTACGTACCTTGTAGGACAACAACCTTAAACTTACTAGACAAAACTCTATCATTAAGTCCCTCATTTTTATATCAACTTAATCGCCGGGCCAATGGCGAGGGGGTCATTAGTTAATAGTTAGGGTTGACAAGCCTCACACCGTGCCGGTAGGACGGGCGTGTACTAATGGATCTGGGCACTCAGTCAATGATGATAGACATTGACTTAGGCACAACTTACTTTCATCAGTTGTCGATATGGTAACGGTCTAGTGGTTCACATGGGGAAGCCCCCACTGGTTATGGATATGGTTTGGGAAACTGGTTAACTTATGGTTTACAAACAAACTCATGGTTTTTAGAACAACTTTAAAACGAACGCTCAACTGTGAACTCGCTCAACTTTGTTGTTGATTCGTTGTTACATGCCTTGCAGGTCTTTAGGTGCATATTAATTGGAACTTGCTGTCTGGGAGGCTGGAGTGGTCATGGGTCGAGATACATGGAAACGCGAGAAGAATTTAATGACCTTCACACACTTGGTTTACGAATTTCTTAATTAATGTATTACGCTTTCGCTGAACGTTAAATAATGTTTTGTAACACTTCTATCAATAATAAATGAAAGTTTTATTTGGAATAATTGTTATGAGTTCAACATGATTGGTGGCTTGGATCCTGGTACGTCACACGCCCCGTGGTAACTCTGCATGTGGTATTTTGGGGGTGTGACAGACTATGGGAAACACAAGTTTTCTTTTTGAGCTTGATGGATGTCCGTTATCTCAATTGAGGCGTGCATTGTTTAAATATGAATATAACTAGATGTTACGTGTAACTTCATTAAACCAAGAACAAAGCCTATTTTTCAAAACACATGTGTTCGTATCAGCGTTGTTTATCACCCTGTGTGAGCATTGGAAACCCGACAAACAGTCTTGACAACTGTGACAGCTTATCTATCTGTGTGTGTCACATCCATCCTATTTGTGTATGCATTCTTTTGGATAACTTATCGTGTGTTGCTGTTTGGAAAGATGACCGAATGGAGATTTGAATAACTAACTGTGGAGAACTTGTTTGCGTTATCCATCAACATAAGCCCGAAGAAACCAAATTCGCAACAATGAGTCTGAGTCCATTGTTGTTCGTGAATGTTTCGAATCATCATAGAAGACGTATCGGGTTCTTCTGCTAGTGGTCGGGCTTCCAATGCTCACACAGGGTGATAAACAACGCTGATATCATCATAGAAGCGTTGGGATTCAAGGGTTTAGGAGTCAAAGTTAACATTCAGATTCAGATTCAGATTCAGAAAGCAGATGATTTTGTACTTGGTTTATTCTCTTTAATCTATTAGAACGATCCTTGTTTTGTCACGTACATGCGTTTAATTCCCAACATCCTTGTAGTGTTTAGAATGTTTGAACGAAATGTTGGTTCAATACCACCGGTTTCTAACTTTATGCTTGCATCCACCACAGTGAATATTAACTTTGTTGGAATCTACGAAGAAACTGATCGATTTCACGGAGTGGAGAAATTAGCGACGGAGAAACTGTTTGTATTTGTGGATTTCAGTTGGTTCAGAAACTTAACAAGAGAAGCAACTAAAAAAGCGGTGAACGGTATTTAACGTACACACCGCATTCGAAGATCCTTGCATCTCAAGATGAAAACCGCAACCGTTTTTTTACTACGGAAATGGTGGCTATGGGAAATACAAACCTGGCACGAACCACAATGGACTCAGACTCATACTACCCTTGTCGTTCTGTATTTTCTCCTTTTCTAATTCTCGAAGAATCTCGTAACGTATGACACATGATAAAAGGGGATGTCTAATGGAACACCTGATTGAGAGAAACTTCTTCGAGCTAACCGCCGATATCTCATCCTTCTGTTGTTCAGTACTTCCGAGACGATTCAAGTTATTTCAGTTATTTCTGTTGATTCAGTACTTCAACGTATTTTAGTTGGTTTCGAATATACCCAAAGAGATATGAACCAACCGAAATCCACTTCCGAGACGATTCAAGTGAGTCCTATGAGGCAAATGTCAGTCTATTCAATTGAGAGGAAACATTGCATGCCTTGAACGAGTCTAGAACACTCGTAAATCCTCAACCGGCTTTGAAACAGGACGGAATCTACGAAGAAACTGTTCGATTTCACGGTGAGTGGAGAAATTAGCGACGGAGAAACTGTTTGAATTTGTGGATTTCGATTGGTTCAGAAACTTAACAGGAGAAGCAATAAAAAGCGGTGAACGGTATTTAACGTACACACCGCATTCGAAGATCCTTGCATTAGACACAATTTGTTGTAATTTGTGGATCAACAGAAATAACTGAAATAGTTCTCCTTAATCTATTAGAACGATCCTTGTTTTGAGAAACCGATTCTGTTGTTCAGTACCAACAGAATGCATACACAAATAGTTCTAGTGGACGAAGCAAATGAAACCGAAGCTGTTATCTTGGTTGTTCAGTACTTTCGTGTGCTAAATACAAAGCCGATTTCAACTTCCATTGATCCAATAATAAAAACCCTAAGAATGCATACACAAATAGTTATAGTGGACGAAGCAAAAAGACCGCCATGTTAATTTTAATGAAGCAATGAAGATTGAATCTGCAAACCGCAACCTTTATTGATCTGGAATTGGAGAACCGTTGTTAACAAGAGTATGTTGTTCCAAGATCATTTCCAAGATTATTGATGGTAACAAGAGTATGTTGTTCCAAGATCAAGCAGGCACGGATGCAATTCAAGTAGGCACGGATGCTAAACGTATTGTTATTACATCCGAGATGATTCAAGTGAGTCCTATGAAGCAAGTGTCGGTCTATTCAACTGAGAGGAATCATTGCATTACATCCCTGTTGAAAAACATAATCGATAAATTTAGGGAAAATAGGGTTGAAAGATCACTACTAGAAAATTCGGCAATTGTGACCAAAATTTGCTACCGAAAAAAAATATAGCAAATTTAGCCACCGATTTGCCACGGAAATGAAAATAAGTGTATATATCATGATATGATTATGGTAGCAAAGTGGTTGCAATTTTTGCCACCTTTTTATTTTCCGTGGCAATTTATGGGAAAATATGCAAAAACATGAAAAATAAAAAGGTATCTGTTAATTGTGACCATATTATCGGTGACAACATGAAAATTCAAATAGGCGGGTTATTTTTTAGTGAATCTGCGTGCCTCAAAAGTCAATTAGGGTTCCATCCAAATAACTCCCCTCCCAAAATTTTAATCCTAGCTTCTCATCCGCTCCCCTACGTCTAGCAATTCAAAGAACTCTGCTCCCATACGTTTCGAAGAACTAAGCCTCTTGCAGAAGCAATTTCAATGAACCCGCTCCCATACGTTTTGCAACCGATTCAACCTCTGTAGAAGAATTTGCAAACCCTAACCCTAATTTGAGGCGTCATGATTCTCCGAGATTCTAGAAGACGGCGCCGCCGCGTCGGAAACATCGTCTCTGGCTGCTAAAGCGATTAGAGCGTCATCGGCGAACCGTGATTCTTCTCTCTCTTCGGCTTATGGTCAACCGGCGATTTCACCACGGAATGTTAAGTCAAATCCACTTCGATCTTCGCACTCATCTGCTCCTAAGGTTCGTTGTTGACATCTGTTTGATTGTTATAGTTGTATTTGTGTATATGTGTTTGATTATTATGCTTGAGATATGGTGATATTGATTAAAGCAGGATTACCGTTACATTTTGGAGCCATAGTTTTTTCTTATTGGATTAAGAATTATAAGTTTAAGGTTTAGGTGTTTATATTTCAAATATGTTATGCGATAAGTTTAAGGTTTAGGTGTTTATATTTCAAATATGTTATGCTGTTAGACCAATAGATTACAAGCTTGGTTTTAAAAAACTTGTTGCGATCCATTGCAACGCACAAGGCACGCACATCACGTGTGGAGGCGAACGTTATTAAAAAATATTTATTTGATAATATTTGAACTTGTTAACTTCAAACAATCAAACCAAGATTACAAGGATCAACATAAAGTCATAAAGCTCTCGTGTTGAGGATTAATAAATTCAAAGTGACAAGAAATTGCATAATAATACAACCAAAAACCAAAGGACTCTGACAAAGAAACAGGATCCAAAATGCTAATTATGGGTTGGAAGGTTTCAGTTACTGTTACTATTCAGTTCATATTCGATGTAATAGTTTAAGGCGGACATGGTGGTGATGTCGTAATTTATGCAGATGAGGGGAAAGATTGGTTGTTGGAGTTTCATAAAAAAAACCCGGTTTAAAAATTTCTATAAAACCGGGGTCGAAAACGTATATTAGGGGTGCAAACGAGCCGAGCTACTCCGGCTCGAAAAAAAGCTCGAACGAGCCGAGCTTAAACGAGCTAGGGCTCGAGCCCGAGCCTAAAAACAAGCTCGTTTAGTAAACGAACCCGATCCCGAGCTTCGCTTATCGAGCTCGAGCCGGCTCGCGAGTCTAAACGAGCTTTCAGTTTATATATTTTTTGTTAATATATTAAACATATATTCATATAATAACCATTTATATAAATATAAAAAAATAACTTAATTATGTGTACAATAATAATTATAATTAATATAAATTAATTAATTAATAAATATTAAACGAGTCGAGCCCGGCCCGAGCTCGAGCTTGAAAGGAAGCACGCCATTAAATAGGTCAACGATGGCCATAGGCTCCTTATTTCTCACCAATACTTGACTTCTTTCATCCGGTTGTGTGAATTTGTATGTTTTCTTTGATTCTGACTTCTTGATTTTGTTCTTTGTTTGTTTTGTAGATTGAAAGGTCGAACTTGGTTGTCAAGGAGCTCGTTAAGGAAAAGGTTGAAGAAAAAGATAGGTTAAATGGAGTTATTGTGGGCCTGTTGGCTGAAAAAAAAAAAAAGATAAGGTGGACAAAGATATCATGCTCAATAGGATGTCACAAATTGAAGCTATGTTAACCGCTACGATTCAAAGATAGGCTATAAACACTTGGTTTTGAATGTTTTGATGTTTATCATATTAGGATAATTTCGGTAATTTGATGTTTTAGTTGGCATTTATATTAGAATGTTTTATAATTTTATATATTTTTGGGATTTTTTAATTTTATTTGATTATTTTATATAAATTTGTAATATTATAGAAATGTATTATGATAAAAAAAACATGGAAAGTAAAAAATCTGGAAATAGAGAAACCGCTATGGTAGAAAATTTTTTAATGGAATGGTAGCAAATATGTCATTAAATGGTAGCAAATTTTCAATGAAAACGGTGGCTAAATGGAGGCAACATCGGTGGCTAAATGGTACCAAAACGGTGGCAAAAAAAACCGTCACAACTTGGTAGCAAACAAGGCCATCGAGTAGCAAACATGGAGTGGTCACAAATAATTTTGACCGTTTTTGTGGTGGTAAAAAGTTGGTAGCAAAGTATAAAAGTGGTGGCAATAGGGCAATTGACACGGATGTTTTTGCCACAGCATTTTTCGGTTACAAAATGGTGGCATTAGGGCAATTGCTACCGTTTTGCTACCGAATATGCGGTGTCAAAAGTGGATGATAACCCAACAGTGGAGGATCTCATTCGACAGCTTCGATAAATTAAGGGGTATTCTCAAATAATGTTTCCTAGATGTTTGAAAACCAACAAATGTCCAAAGTGCTGCTTCTTCATTCGCGTGACGGAAAGCTACCGCGTGATAGGAAGCTACCTTGGAAAAATTAAAAAATTAAATCGACACCCTCAATACGCATCGTATAGGCCTATACGATGCGTATTACTTTTTGGTGGGGGACAATGGCAGCCTTTGGCAGGCATAGAAGTTTGAACCCACCTCAATACGCATCGTATAGACCTATACAATGCGTATTGAGGGTGTCGATTTAACCCCAAGGTGTGCCAATAACCTTTTTTTATAGATGAAACATTAATATCGAAAATTATATTGCTTTCGGTGACAACCACACATGATCCTTGATGATATGATATTGATGTCTTAGAATCCTTCGTCTTCTTCAATATGGACAAATTATCGAGTTAGACAATTGATGTATAAAGATGGTTGCTTTCAAGCATGTACTTCCTCAATAAAAACATATCATTTTGTTTTGTTTTGGCATGTAGTGAATTAAAATTTCCATAATGTATAAAGTCATGAATCTCATTTTTTTTACAGTTTAGGTTTATATTGTTAGGGTTTTTCGTAACTAGTACACATGTGTTGAGCGGCGTATTGAAGTTTTTGCTAACTTGGCATTTAGAAAGATTTTTGGTGTTCGAATAGGTTTATTCCAAATTTGAGAATGAAACGAAGTTATGTTATTCACTTTAAAATTCTCATATGGATTTAGTTTCCTGTGTGCAAAATGCAGCTGCTACTAGATAGTGTATAATGCTAGTTAAGTTTATATATTCAACCAAGATCCTTACTGGTTTTATGCATAGTTGTCGAAGGCGCAAAGGGTGAGCCCAGTGCCGTTCCTACGTTCTTGGAGACCCTAAGCAAACTCTGAAGTAGGGGCCCTAATTTCGCCGATAAACTCTCCTCCAATCCCGACGCAATGGGTGATTGCCCTTACTTTTTTCGTCTAGTGATAGTCGCTAGCCTAGAAATTGAAAGCAAGTTGCGATGGGAAGTGGGAACGATGATTACGGTTGTATTTAGGGGCTTTAGGCCGCTAAATATTGATGATTAGATCGATGGTTGGTGTGTTGTAATAGATGGAAATCAAAGCAAAATGGGTTTTGAAACTTGACCTTTGTTTGCTAAACAATAATTATTTTGGACTCCTTTAATGAAAAATCAGTTTAGTTTTGAAATAAACATATTTATTTGGGCCTAATACATACATATAGTATATATAAATTTTTTTAAAATCTTGGAGGCCCTTATTTTTTGGTGGCCCTAGGCCCGTGCCTAGGTTGCCAAGCCTATAGAGCCGGCCCTGGGTGAGCCTTGGGCCTCGGTGCAAGGCGCTTAAAAAATGGGAGCTTTTTTAGGCAAGACGTATAGTATAAAAATATAATTTTTAGGCTTCTTTAGGGCTAGTTTAGGTTGTTGATTCTTCGCTGGAATCTCATCGGAACCTGGCCTGAAAAATGGTGCCTGAGGGTCTGAAAAGTGGGCCTAGGCACGCACCTGGATGAGCCTTGACAACAGAGGTTTTGCGTAAGAAAAGAAGTATGTTTGGCATCAGATGCCAAATGAGTATGACAGCTAGAGATACAAAAGCTCAGTTATTTCCTTAAGATTGCAAATTTACAATTGTTTACATTCAGGATGTCATCAGAATTGCAGCTACAGTCTAAGTTGGAAAGTTCTTCATGAGGGAATTTTGGATTTCTAATTCGTAGGATGTTAAGGGTATAAAAGTTGAAAGATATGGGAAAATAAAGAGGGAAACTTATTTAAAAAAAACAACCAAGCTTAAGTAATGAATTCTAGTTAGATTTGGAGCTTTGGAGAATCGAAGGAACAAGAGAAGTTATCATGGAAGGATTTGTTAGAATTTGAAGTGTTGAGTAATAGGTGCTGTCTTGGAGTTTGATTACTGATTTTGAAATTTGTTAATAGTTTTAAATTTTTAATTATTATCTTACTTGTCTTTTTTGGTACCATTAAGCTAGTAAGCAGCACTTAATACCGGTGTAGATTACATGCACATCAAAACTGATTGTATATAACATTATTGACGCGCGTTTTTGCTTTGTTTCTAATAGATCAAATTCCTTATGTCGATTCTGATACATATGTCAATGAGAAGGGTGGTGTCATTGCAAGTTTTAAAGAATATAGTATTGTTAACTTGGACTCAAAAGTCCCCGAATGGGTATCGACAATCGCATTGATCAAATGATGGCTTTCAGATGCGATCTTATGGGTAGGTTCAAATGGAAGTTCTGCACGCATGATCTATTACTCCGATCTCCCACACTACTAGAGAATTACGTATTTGCTACCACATTTTTGGTCGTAAAACGGTAGCAATTGCTCTTTTATTGCCACCTATTTGCTACCGTTTTATTTTTTGCTACCGATTTTGCTACCGTTGATTCGCCACCGTTTTGCTACTGCTTTTTGACACCGTTTTGCTACCGCTATTTCGCCACCTTTTTGCTACCGCTTTTTGTCACCATTTTGCTACCACATTTTGTTTTGCCACCATTTTGCTACCGCTATTTTGCCACCTTTTTGCTACCGCTTTGTCACATTTACCACCGTTTTGCTACCATTTATGGTATTCCATTCTATAAATTGGTTATTCCATTTCATAAAAACATAACAATTTATAACTTGTTGCCATTTCATTAAAATGTAAAAATTTATACATCCAATGTTCCTTATAATAAATATCCAAATCAAAACATCAAATAACTAAAATTAAATTTTCCAAATCCAAAAATCCAAACTAACATCCTACAGTTCAGTTCCGTTCCTTTCCATCCAATTGAAGTAACTAAACTACAATCTTTTCGCAACACTTTGTTCTAAAACATTACAAGCATTGAAACTCAAAACAGAACTCACACTACTATTAGTATACAATAAACTAGTATAAAAAGATCGGATCCATCTTACCATTCTATTCCAATCTGAACGATAAAACTCACCATAACGAACGACCTGGAAGAAAATAAACCACTTAAGATTATAGCGTGGTAACTTTTCAAGACCATCCACATTAAAGAGACCCAGATACACCAAAAAATGTGGCTAGTCAGTTGTCACATCATAAAAACACCAGTGCTAGATCGGGATTAATCAAATGCAATAGACATGAAAGTTTAAAATCCACTCATCCTATTCAGCATCAGTTTTGGGGTTATATAAACTAAAAATATACAACATAATCTAGGAAATAATTGAAGTGAGGATCTATCATCAATAAGACAAAACTGAAGATATTCATAGGACCTTGGGTCACCCAAAATCTCAAACATGTCTAATAGTAGTACTATTATTCTAATCATACTCGGAAAACCCGAAATAGTTTCCAAAATTTTGAATCGGGTTAGCATCCGAAGCGAATTTCGAATTCGGTTTTAAATATGTGATTTTGAACCGATTTCAACTAGAGAACTCGAATTCAAATCATATAACTTTATTTATTAATTAAATATATTTAACATTCAATTAGTTGAGATCTACTACCTGAACCCAAGGAAAATGTCCCACGGATGCAACATCATAGATCATGACCGTCACAATCAGCCCGCCGGCTAAAGACGCTCCGAGCTGCGACACTTTCCCGTCATCACTTGTGGTTAACGCCGCAGATCCACACGTAACAAACACCAACAAGAATGTAGCAACCACTTCCGCCAACACTTGACATCATCAATATAATATTATTTTTTTAAACGGCCAACAAAATCAATCCCGAGCACTCTCGGGGCACCCCCATTGGACCAAACGGAGTACTCCAAGAGTAACCCGAGTCCACCATCAATTCCAGGGAAAACCCAGTAACCCACCCGCACGTAGGGACGATGGTGAAATTTTCGGTAAAATTCGATTGGCTCAAGAATCGAATCCAGGTTTCCTGGTCTCCTGTAATATTAATTCTTTCAGTAGAATTAGAGAATATGTGAGTCGTACCTTTCGAGAAAACCGAGGTGGGTAGTAGACTTTGGATAAGACAGAAACTGTGAACTGGCGGTTTTCTCGTGTTTTAGTTTTGATGAAGGGAACATCGTGACCGCCGCCGACGACACTGCAAAAAGAAGTTCATCATTCACTGAGTAAAGCATAGAGGATAAGCCAAACTAACCACCAATCAATAGTTTTGGAGCGAGGCATGACCAGAACCAAACTGTAATTTTCAGTCCACAAAAGAAAAGAAAAAAAAGAGCCGTTGGTTATATCGGTTGCGCTTCGTCTAATTGTTTAGCTGTGGTTTTTTGAGTAGTTAACAATTCACCAGGTGTTACTATACACATGCTTTAATCCAACATTTTGTTTTTTTAACAACAATATGGGTTTATTGGCAACAACCTATCAAAGTGCAAAGATAATAAACAGGTTTCATTGGCATGGTCTGATGATGTTATAAAACGACCAAGAGAATAGTATACAAGAATATGTTAATCTAATGCCTAATAAAACGAATCATCACCTACCTACAAGCGTTTGATCTGCTGCTGCTTGTACCTTCAACTCCTAAAAGTAGTACTTGCGTATGAACGGATGGAGAAATGGCGATTGATGATGAACACCAGCAACTGGTGATGATGAAGCAGTGTTTGTTGATTTACCGAATCCTGATGATGCTCCAGCAGGAGAGAAGAGAGGAGCTGCATATGCCCAATTTGGTGCTAGTCCCATACTCTTCTCCATTGCTGTTCCCTGATCATGGCGAAGCGGGATTAAATGCTATCAAATATTTAGATGTATATGTTTTTGAGTTAATAAACATTGTAGGGTGGTAAGCAGGGAAAAAACTGAAAGTCAGAATGATGAACTTCTTATAGCATGTAAAGTTACCAAGTACAAACCCATTATATGCATGATTATAGTAACATTGTTGGTGCACATTTTTGTGTCTGTAACTAGTCTTGTTTATCGTTGTAATTTGTACGGTCTTTTGATGTTTATCGAGTCTGTATTTGTCGTCGACCAAGTCGGATATCCTCCTATCCGCTTGTGTCTGACTTATTTGTCTCTATTTGATATGTAATGATATACGAACAATGCATGTTGCATATAAGGGTAAAACTGTCATTATGTTTGTGTTTGTATGAGGTTTGCTGCAACTGTCTGTTTGCAGCAAACAGTTCAGCATTTGCAGCCTTCGACGAAACACCTTGTGTTTCGTCGAACACATAACGACGAAACTCACAATGACCATTTCATCTCGTTTCGTCGTGATCAGCGACGAAACTGACTTGTTTCGTCGACTGTTGGGCTTCTTCAGGCCCAATGACTGGCCCAATGTTGTTTCGTCGAGCCCACTCTTGGTTTCGTCGATGTCTGGCCCAGGCTGCTATATAAACACTTCACTGGTTTCACTTTGAAACCAGATGAGAGCATACCCTGAGAGTTATTCTGTCAAACTGTGTGTGTATCAGTTGATCTTGGTTCTCATCCCATTTAATCAATAGACTGCGTTTCTTTGGTTATACCTTGTGTGTTATTTACTGTGTTTGATTTGGCATAGTTACGGGGATTCCGCACCCGTGACATTGTTTGTTATAAACAAGGGTTTGGTTTTCGTTATCGATCCTCAGATTTCGGGACCTACAAGTGGTATCAGAGCATTGGCTCTTATCCTTGTTTAAAATCAAACATAGTTCGGTTTTTATCAAGTGTTAAAACTGGTTGTTCTTGATTTTCTGAAAATTGTTCTTGAAAAACTCATCTTTTCTGGAAAAATCTTCTTAAAAATCTGCTTGAATATTGTTGTTTGCTAAAGAGTTTTATCAAAAACCTTGTTAGATTGATTGTTCAAGTGATAAACCGGGTTTTTAGTGAAAGTCTTGTGCAATTTCGTGTTTCGAAAAATTATTTGGTGACCGGAAAATCATATTTTCTAGGTGTATTCTTCATATCTTCAAGGAGTTCATAGGAGCCTTCAAAAAGTTCTTGAGTTTTCTTTGAATTTAGAATTAAAAAGAAAAATTGAAAAAGAATTAAAAGTGATTAAAATATATGTGACCATGCTTGGGTTGGTAACTTAGACATGTTGTGAGTTGTACTGTGTCAGTAAAAGATAAGACTTGTGTTTGAAAAATCTCACCAACTATTTCACCAACTGTCTGAGTCCTTATCCACGACGAAACGAACAAGCGACGAAACCCAAGCGTTTCGCCAAAAGCATCTTCGACGAAACACATTGAGTTTCGTCATAAAACATTTCGACGAAACAGAGTGTTTCGTGGAAAGTGTTTCGTCGAGTGTGTTGTCAATTTTAAATAGAAGGTTTGTAAAAGTGTGATAACATTGTGTTTTCAAGTATTTGATCAGGTATTCTACTTCATACATCAAATATCAGCTGCACAAGTCCATGGGATTGGGTACGGACGCACGACCAGGTCAAAATCAAAATCCGACTTCGATGGCCACATATTTAGTGAACTCCATACCTCAACAACAGTCAATAAGTGCAAGTCAATGGGCATTGGTGTTGAATCAAAATCAAAGTATTCAGAATCTTTTGCTTAGCGAGAGTGAAACGGGCAGCAACAATCGCCCACCAAAGTTGAATCACATGAACGACTTTCCATCATGGAAAGGTCGTTTCCACACATACGTTCAAGGGCAAAGCACCGAACTTTGGACGTGTTTCATTACTGCATGCAACCCTGCCCTCGAAGTAGCAGCATCAACTTCAGCGGGTTTTGCTAATATGCTTGAAGATGACAAGAAAGCCTATGACTTAGAGAAAAAGGCGTTTGCTATTCTTACACAAGCGCTTCACAAAGAAATCTATCATCAATTTGGATATTGTAAGACCACGAAAAATTTATGGGATGCATTGATAGCGAGAGGAGAAGGAAATGCAGCTACTAGAAAGATACGCCATGATTTATTGAAGAAAGAGTTTGAATCATTTCAATTCTTGGAAAATGAAACCCTAAATGATATGACTTCTCGTTTTTATCATTTGATTAGTGAAATGAGTTCTTATAATGTTAATGCAACTCATCAGGAAATGATTGCACGGTTTGCAGATGCTTTACCTCCTAAGTGGAGTCCATTCATTGAGCTTCTAAAGCATACGGGCACTCTGGATGCAGCCAATGTCGGTCTCTATGAATTCATTCAGAAGTTGGAGCACAAGAACAAAGAGGAAATTCGGAAAGCTAAAAGGATTGCAATTGCACCTCCTCAAAACACAGAAATGTATTTGCCTGGTTTTGGTCCTTCAACTAGTTCTAGTTCCATTCAGCAACCGAAGCTTCAAACAGCGTTTGTGTCCAACACAAGTTCTTTTCCGTTTCCACAGTCAGCTCCTCCTCCGGTTTTCGATCAAAGTGCTTATCTTTCACAATCCATACCTCAACCTCAAGTTACCACTACTCAACCACAGTTCGATCAAAGTGCTTATCTTTCACAATCCATACCCCAACAAGCCAAACCACAACAACAGCAAGCTCATTATACCAACAATCCTCCACCCCTAAACCCTAACACAGTCAGAGTTGATACTTCAAACCTCTCAAAAGTTAGCATTGAGGTAGCAAAGGAGCATATGGAACTCATTAATACAATGGTCAGTGCTTACTGCGGTTTGGTCACAGGTCAAATTGGCAACGTCAATATGACCAATGAAGATTATCAACAAATCGACCGTGATGAAATGGAGTTGATGGATATAAAGTGGGCGTTCGCAAGTGCTGTTAGAAGGGAGAAGGACTTTATGGTTCGAACAGGGAGAAGTTCTTTGGAAAGTAAGCAGGATACGAAGTACGGGTTTGATAAAGATGCGGTTACATGTTTCAATTGTGGCGAAAAGGTCACTTCAAACGTGAGTGCACCCGACCAAGCAAACAAGGCAATCCGAACCCATTCAGAAATCAGATGAGTACTTCCAATGTCAATGTCAATCAAGACAATCGTGAACGA
This sequence comes from Helianthus tuberosus, assembly GCA_030545235.1. Lineage (NCBI taxonomy): Eukaryota > Viridiplantae > Streptophyta > Magnoliopsida > Asterales > Asteraceae > Helianthus > Helianthus tuberosus. The sequence goes on from CM060384.1 coordinate 133,062,615, forward strand.
AGGATAGTAGCTGTGAACAACAATCAGAACCAGAACCAGTCTGGACCTTCAAACACCAACAGAACATTAGTCGTTCAAGCTGATGAAGGGTGTAATTGATCTGTACAATTTGGGGAAGGTGATCAAGAAGGAGGAGGAACAGCGTGTTATGCAAAGATCATAAATCACATCAAGCACGTTCACAAGGAAGAATTTTCTGAAAGTGACGACAGTTCGGGTTATACCGGGAGTTCTGATGAAGAAAGTTCTACTTCGGGCGATTATCATTCTGAATCTGATGTGAAGGAAGAAGCAAGTTCTGATACTGATGACTTATTAAATGAAGCAGAGGAGTTGAAATGTCAGAAATCAGTTCTGATCAAGAAGGTTGCTGTAGCATCTAAAGAAATGGAGAAATTCTTCTCTGAAGACGGATCTTTTTCTTATCAGACTGCCTTTATGGCAAATGTCTCAGCCTCTACGAGTCAGGTAAATTCTGAAACTCCTGCTCCTAGTGTTTGTAGTTCTTGTGCAGATTTGAAGCTTGAATCTGAAAAGCTTCATAGTCATAATCAAAGTTGGGTTATTGAAATGTCTAAGTGCAAAGAGGCAAATATGGCTCTGGTTAGAAACGAAAAGGAATTTAAATCTGTAATTGAAACCTTAAAGAAAAGTGTTTCCGAAGTGAACAAAATTGTTTACCATAAACAAGTTAGTATTAACGATTACATTAACATCGATGAGGAAACCAAAAAGGAACTAGCCATTGCCAAATGCGAGCATGATGCAATCAAGCTCAAGTTGGAGAGTTATTCTAACTCCCGATTTGTGCTCGATCACATCATTGACGTTCAACAACTGAAAGGAAACAAGAAAGGCGTAGGGTATAAGAAGTGTCCGCCCCCTTTGAGACACAATTATACTCGAATGCCTGATGAAGAGGATATGTCTCGGTATGAACCCAGTGTACCTCTTGATTATGAGGAATTTACTACTGGCCTAGGGTTCAAACCGGACTGTTCTTCAAGTACATCATCTGAGCAAACGAAAACTTTAACATCTACGAGATAAAGTCCTCCAATCATTGAGGACTATGAGTCGTCTGATGATGAATCAGAATCAGATATGAGTGATCAGGATAAATCACTTGACAAGATGAAGGGAGTAGAAATTCCAATTGAGAATCATATTCTTTGTGATCCTCCTACTCCTGCTGTTAAACCAGTTGTCAAACAAGTGATAGATCCTGTCAAGAATGACAAGAACTCTGTGTCTACCGTTGAAAGTAATAATGTGTTGTACACTTTGGTTGGTGATTCTAAAATCTATTCAGATCACGATTTTCCAATTAAAAATGTCAATCCATCTTCGATTGATAAAGTTTTTGAAGATAATACAAACAAATTTTTGGGAAAGACAATTCCAGGAGTCATTGTAACTCAATGTGACTCAATCCCAAAAGCTGAAATCAGGAAACAATTTGGAAATCAAAAATCACCAACAAAGCAACAACTTATTGCTTCTAAGGGTAAACAACCAGAAAGGCGAGCTCAAAAGCCTAACGTTTCTCAATCAAAATTTGAAACAAAAGGAGCTCGTTATCAGAAGAAAAACAGTAATGTCAGATTTGTAGCATCAAAGGGTACGGATAAAATTGAGACTTTTGAAAACAAATCAAACACCGATTTTGTACAAGTCAAGATTTTAAAACGCAACAGACAAAACAATTACACTCAACATACAAATGGGTGTGATGAGAAAGCAAGTACCTCAGGTTCTACGGGTTTGACATCTGTTGGTCGATCAAATTCTCCTAAGTTTGTGGAAAGGAGAACGTGTTTTAAATGTGGGGAGTTTGGGCATATCATTAAGAACTGCTCAAACACTCCAAAAGATGAATTTGTTGAGAAAGCACCACCTGAAAAGGTTCACCCTCAACGTCGTCCCGTTTCACCAAAACATGATAAAAGAACCGTTAAGGAACAAGAAACGAAACAACGACGTCAAAACATCAAAGCTGTTGAAAAGGCTTTAAAATCTGAAGTCAAAACGGTCAAAAGGGAACCAAGTTCTTCACAACCATTAAAATAGGTCCCGAAATCTAATGATCGATAACGAAAATCAAACCCTTGTTTATAACAATGTCACGGGTGCGGAATCCCCGTAACTATGCCAAATCAAACACAGTAAATAACACACAAGGTATAACCAAAGAAACGCAGTCTATTGATTAAATGGGATGAGAACCAAGATCAACTGATACACACACAGTTTGACAGAATAACTCAGGGTATGCTCTCATCTAGTTTCAAAGTGAAACCAGAAAGTGTTTATATAGCAGCCTGGGCCAGACATCGACGAAACCAAGAGTGGGCTCGACGAAACAACATTGGGCCAGTCATTGGGCCTGAAGAAGCCCAACAGTCGACGAAACATGTCAGTTTCGTCGCTGATCACGACGAAACGAGATGAAATGGTCATTGTGAGTTTCGTCGTTATGTGTTCGACGAAACACCTTGTGTTTCATCGAAGGCTGCAAATGCTGAACTGTTTGCTGCAAACAGACAGTTGCAGCAAACCTCATACAAACACAAACATAATGACAGTTTTACCCTTATATGCAACATGCATTGTTCGTATATCATTACATATCAAATAGAGACAAATAAGTCGGACACAAGTACATATCAAATAGAGACAAATAAGTCGGACACAAGCGGATAGGAGGATATCCGACTTGGTCGGCGGCAAATACAGACTCGATAAACATCAAAAGACCGTACAAATTACAACGATAAACAAGACTAGTTACAGACACAAAAAGGTGCACCAACAAACTCCCCCTTGTCTGTTACTCGTCTTAGGTCTTCCAATCTTCAGTGTTGTTCGGACCATGAACTGCCAGCGTGTATTCCTCGGTAGTAGCAGAAACAAGCGACACGCTGAAATCGCAACGCTTAATGCGCGTCCTTGTCTTTGTAGAAAATGTCATGCCTACATAATTTTTCAATGTCAGCCGCGGACATGTTAACGATCCACATTGGATCTAACATTCTGAAATTTTCCCGATTGCCATAAAAAACAATCACTGCCTCGTGCGTATCGGAGTCATAACACCATAACCTCATTTCTCCAAGAAAATTCTGCTTCATCGGCATCAAAGGTATCTTATCCACAACTTTCGCTGGCTCATAAACAAGCTTGTATCTGCCAGTGTTGGTTGCCGGATCAAGAGTAAACTTGATTTGCTGATAAATAGGGAACTGAGGCTTATACGACTTGTCTTTCGACTTCTTGTTCATATTTATCAGCCATTCGAATAAAGTTGCGCCTTCAAAGTTTGAGCGATTTATGAGCTCAATCTTCGTCAATGCTGCCACATCGTAAAAGGGCAAAGAGAGTATGCTCAGCAACGATCGGAAGTATTGAATTCCAAATTCCCTTTTGATGGCGACGCAATGTATTTCCTTGACGAACATCCAACAGAGGATTCGTCCACTCGGCTTCGCTTTCTCGAATTGTAAGTAAACAACTTGTGCAACCTCTGGCACAGGCTTGGAAACCCTCGATAAGAACTGTTGTCGCCACGCGGAGAACGCATCTGTGGCATTTTCAGACGTATCACGGTTCTTTAAATGCTCATCAATGACGTCCACATTCTCTTTTAACCAATCTTCATCGAAAGGAGCGAATTCAGTCCCGTCCTTACGCACCATATGCTGACTTCTTCTCATTTCCCACAAAAACAATCTCTTCAATGTTTTCAACATCAGTAGATTCGGGCTCAGTAGGCATTCGATCAATCTCTGCATCATCAATCTCTCTCATTGCGTTTAGAGCAATATGCAAGATCAGCACTGCTAGGAACAGAAGATGTACCTTCAATTTGTTGAACTGTTCCAGAAGAGGTTCCTTGAGAAGATTCGATCGCTGGCGGCTGAACAACAACGATTGCAGAAGATGTAGCGGCTGGCGGCTGCTGTGATGTAGTAGAAAGATCAGGATTCCCTTGATCTTCAGGATCATCATCCCTTTTCTTCATAACTTCTTGTTGCTTACATCGATCATCCCACAGAGTAGCAACCCGCTTTCGAAGAAACTCATAGGCAGCAGTTATCGTCTTAACTCCATCAAGTATCGTTGTATTCCGTGACTCGTACCACTCTTTCATGTAGTCACATCTTCCTTTAAGATCTTCAGCCAACTTTTGAAGTATAGAGCTGCTTCTCTGTCTCTCTTTGTCTGCAGCTTTCAAACGTACATTCTCAGCTTTGAGTGAATCAATCTCAGCTTGTTGGCGTTCTATCACAGTTTGTTGTTGACCAACAGTGGACTTCAACGTGTTTATTTCCACTAATTGACTGAGCTGATCATTCTTCGTGATCCTGATGAAGTCAGTTTGTCTTTGAATACGATATGCAGCCGCTTCAAATTGAGAGAATAGGAAGTTGTTCTTCTCGTCTTGAGACATTTCCGAGAACATCCTTTGATGTTCAGAACTAGGTTGAGAAGTAGTTGCTCTAATTGCAGGTTATTCATCCAATCACTGGGGAATTACTTGAAGAAGGTGAAATTATCGAGGATCTTTCACATGAGCAATTGCAGGTTCAGGGGGAGCTGTTGTTTTTGAAAATCATCAAGAAATCGAGATCACTTTTCATGATGCTCAGGGACGACCCAAGACCACTAAGGCTTAGGTCCCTATCCTCAACTGATCATTGGATGATGTGTGCAGGATGTTCCAGGAGGAACTATTAATAGTCATTGGATTGTTGATAGTGGAGCATCTAGGCACATGACAGGCGACTTACGGCTTCTATATGATGTGAGAAATATTAGAGGAGGCTATGTCGCATTTGCTGGAGACAAAGGCGGATACATCACTGGGGAGGGAATGATCTCCAATGGTGTTGTATGTTTCGATAAGATCAATTATGTTCGTCAAATTGATCATAATCTTCTCAGTGTGTCGCAAATCTGCGATAAAAAGTTCACCGTGCATTTCGATGATGCCGGTTGTTATGTGCTTAAACCTGGTTTCAAAATTCCACAAGAATGGATTCTCTTATCGGCTCCAAGAGTTAATGATCTTTATATTCTTGATATGAGCCAAGCAATTACGACATCTGAGCAAGTAACATGTTTTGTCTCAAAAGCCACAGAGAAGGAGTCTATATCTTGGCACAGAAGAATGGGGCACATTCACTTGAGGAAGATGAACCATTTGGTGAAAAACAATCTTGTGAATGGTGTGCCTGTGAGAAGTTTTCATCTACAAGATCTCTGTGTTTCGTGCCAGAAAGGGAAGCAAACGAAGAAGTCTCACCCTTTGAAGAAAATCAACACTGTTAGCATGCCCCTCGAACGTCTTCATATGGACCTTTTTGGACCTATGAAACACAAGACAACATTCGGGGATGCTTATTGTCTAGTGGTTACTGATGATTATTCTAGATTTTCTTGGGTATCTTTTATGGCACACAAGAGTGATACTCCTGGCATCCTCAAGGATCTTCTTACAATGTTGGAAAATCTCTACACGTTGAAAGTTAAGAGGATCAGAAGCGACAATGGAACTGAGTTCAAGAACCGTGTGATGGATGAGTTCTGTACTTCTAAGGGCATTCTTCATGAATACAGTTCTCTCTACACTCCACAACAAAACGGTGTCGCGGAGAGGAAGAATCGGACGATAATCGAAACTGCAAGAACGATGTTGGTAGAGTCGGAGCTTCTTGTTCAATTCTGGGGGGAGGCTGTGTCGACTGCTTGCTACACGTTAAACCGAGTTCTTACAGTTAAGAGGCATGGCAAAACTTGTTTCGAACTTCTACAGAAAAGGAAACCGGATCTCTCTTTCCTAGAACCTTTTGGCGGTCCATGTACTATGATTGAGCCGGATGGAAAGTTTGGCGCTAAAGCTATCAAGGGTTTCTTCCTTGGATATGCAACTCCAAATTTTCGTGTATGGAATCTGGCTACCAAAAAGATTGAACTATGGAGTGAAGTAAGGGTTCAAAGATACACAAATCCTGTTAGAGCTCCGGGTGATCCTTGGATGTTCGATTACGATGGGCTATTTGACTCCTTTAATCTGCCAACCTTTGACGAAGAAACTGCAGCTGCTAGAATGTTATTCGATAGTGACAACGCTGCTGGCTCGCCATTGGTTAGACCTGTTATTGTTAACCCCCAAGATTCTAATTCGGTTAACAATACGGTACAAAATGAGGTTTTTGAAGATGCTACTGATTACAATGAGTCATCGGAAGATGATGAATATCATGATGCTGCAGAAGGCTCTTCAGCTCCTGTTCAAGGTGCTTCTTTAGAAACTCCTCATGTGCAGAATGTTGATACTGCTGAAGGGAATGCATCAACTTCTATGACTATTCCCAATGTAGAGTTGGTTGTTGATCTTAATATTCACAATTTGGGTATAAATGCTCGTGTTCCTGAAAATCCTGAATGAGGATTCACGATACCCATCCCCAGCAGAACATTATAGGAGATGTCCAACGCGGTGTGCAGATGCGTAATCAGCTGAGAAATAACCAGAATGCTGGTTTATATTCAGCCATTAGAGAATCTGGTCTTCAAAATGATTGGTCCTTTGCGTGTTACGTTTCACAAGAAGAACCGAAATCATGGAAGGAAGCCTTGAAAGATAATTCTTGGGTTGAAGCCATGCAGGACGAACTGCAGCAATTTCAAAAGCTAGATGTTTGGAAGCTTGTTGAAAAGCCGGAGAATTACAAGAAAATTGGCACACGCTGGGTTTATAAATGCAAGGACGATCGTGGAGTAGTTATTCGTAACAAGGCGAGATTGGTTGTTCAAGGATTTCGCCAGATTGAAGGCATTGACTACAATAAAGTTTATGCACCTGTTGCACGTTTGGAAGCTATTCGGATCTTTCTAGCTTATGCTTCTTTCAAAGGATTCAAAGTCTTCCAGATGGACGTCAAAAGTGCTTTTCTTCACGGTATAGTTCATGAAGAGGTGCACGTCGAAAAACCTCCAGGTTTTGAAGATCCTATTCACCCCGATCGGGTCTGGTTGCTCAACAAAGCTCTTTATGGTTTACATCAAGCACTTAGGGCTTGGTACGCAACCTTATCCAATTATCTTCTGGAGAATGGATTTCGACGAGGTCTTATTGACTGCACACTCTTTATCAAGGAACAAGATGGAGATCTTCTGCTGGTGCAGGTATACGTTGACGATATAATATTTGGTTCTACTAATGATTCTTTGTGCAGGCAATTCGAACGTGTTATGCAGGAAAAGTTCGAAATGAGCGCTATGGGGGAGATGAATTTCTTCTTAGGCCTACAAGTTCAACAAACAGAGTCTGGGATATTCATCCATCAGACTAAATATGTTGGTGACATCTTGAGCCGATTCCAGATGTCAGATGCAACGCCCATTGGTACCCCATTTCCGCAGAATCACGGGATTACTCCGGATTTGAAGGGTGAAAGCATCAACTCCTCATACTATCGCGCTATGATCGGATCTCTCATGTATCTCACTGCTTCGAGGCCTGACATCATGTATCCAACGTGCCTGCTTGCAAGATATCAAGCCAACCCGAAGGCCTCTCATCTGTCAGCTGTTAAAAGGATTTTTTGCTATTTGAAGGGTTACCCTGACACCGGTCTTTGGTACCCTAGGGATGATAGTTTTGACTTGATTGCATACAGTGATTCTGATTTTGGTGGTTGCAAAATTGATGGCAAATCAACAACAGCAGGATGTCAATTCTTAGGAAATCGCCTGGTCACGTGGCAGTGCAAGAAGCAAACATGTGTTGCTACATCAACTTGTGAAGCAGAATACATTGCTGCCTCCAGTTGTTGCTCCCAAGTCTTGTGGATACAACAACAAATGCGCGACTACGGTTTTGAATTCCTATCTACTCATATTTTTGTTGATAACAATGCTGCCTTACAGATCACTAGAAATCCTGTGCAGCATTCCAAGACCAAACACATCGAAATTAAATATCACTTCATACGTGATTGTTTTGACAAAAGATTAATCGATGTCGTTCATGTCCCCACCGATCACCAACGTGCCGACCTGTTTACAAAAGCTTTTGATAAATCATGTTTTGATTATCTACTTTTGGTCAATGGCATTAAGGTGATAACCGAGTAAACTTCTTTGGCTAATCGTTTTTGTAAATATTTTCTATAAAAACTCTAAAAATTAAAAAAGATTTTTGTTTTTGTAACCTTTTAGCATTTTAGGGGGAGTAAATTCAAGAAAATACAAAAACATTTGAAAAACCAAAAATCCAAAAAGATGTCTTTACTTTCGATCTTTTCGTTTCAAAATTCAAAATTAAAAAGAAATATAGAAAATCAAAAATGAGTTTCTTGGATAAAGGAAGATGATGATACTCACTGGTGTGGTCGGTCAACGTGTTCAAAAATGTAAAACAAAAAAATTGATGAGAAATGATAAGTATCTCTACTAACGATGTATCGGTAGGCTCACAATCAAACTAAAATGTGCAGGATGATACAAACCTAACAGACTTCAAGTCAGGTGGGAACCATTCATTGGCATATGGTCTTAGTACTGAAATTTCGTTTGAGAGATTGCCGAGGTTCTGAGATATTCGGTCTTTATGCTGTTTATCATCTGGGTATCATGGTTGTATCTTTTACCGAAAATAACGGAGACGAAGTCTAGGTCTTCCATGATACCATACATACGTGTACATATTGCATTCGACCTCAATAAGTGATCAACAATCACATGTCCCTCAAAGAAGTGATAATATATCACATTTATCCGGGAGTCAAGTTCATCTCTCTGCTGTACGAAAGTACTGACCTGTTCACGGACTTGCTCCTGTGCCCTCATGCATCGAAAATCAAGTTCCTCATCAATAAGTGATTCTATCACATAGGGCTTGTTTTCAATCAAAATAAGTGAGTTTCTCACATTCTTTTATACGGTCAAACAGATGATAATCGGTATACTCACCGGTAAGATGAACTCTCGTGCATACCTTGATACGGGAATGTGTCGTGAGTGGATTCACATCGACTTGTAAGTATAATCCTTACCGTAAATCGTATCTCCTAATTGTGATTACGTTTGATCAGTTTGAGCTTATGTGGACAACAATACCGATAATCGAGGTAGTATACTTATCCAGAGCTTTAAACAGAAATCAAAATCATGTTGACTAAGAACGTAAGCTTGTATGATTCCTTGTCCTTGAAATTCGCAAAAAGATTGCACTGGTACAGTTGTTTATTGCTTTCAATAGTTTTTCTTTTAGTTTTCCGCGCTTTAAATTCGTTTTTAGTGTAATTTGTAAAGTTCGTTTTTGATTAAGCCGAAGTTGTTGCTTGGTGTTTTCTGCCGGAAGCCTGAAACCTACTTCATAAAACGTCCTTGCATTTGAAAACTCAATCAAAATGGAAATGTGTTCAATTAAACAAAATATGTTCAGTGTGCAAAATTTTCATGCCTTAGTGTTTTTGAAAAATGAGGTCGACGAAACAAATTGTATCGACGAAACAAGGCTGGTCAAAGTCAAAGGTTTCTACTTGGTCAAACTTGTTTTGGTAATCGACGAAACATCTCGTTTCGTCGAGGTTACGACGAAACGCCCATGGCCCATTTCGTTTCGTCGTGGGCTAAATTTTAAGGCCCAAGTCCAAGCCCAATAGTTCGTTTCGTCGACCCCACAATCCGTTTCGTCGAGATGTGCGTTTTGCCGAGGTAAGGCGGTGTTTAAAAGGGTCCCAGGTCAATTATTTGATTACTTTTTCAAACATAAACCTGTTCATCTTCTCCAAACACTCAACCGCCATACCCTCTGCCATACCCATTCTCGAACCCTCAAAACCCTCATTTTACCTTGAAATCTAACAAAAATCAAAGGTACAAAAATGTTCCTGATCATGTTTCTAACAAAATGACCCGTCTGTTTTTGTCCGAAACCCTCAGAGACCCTCTTTACTTGATTTTTTTTTCATGATTTGAGATTGTACTTATTTTGGTTTCTATAAAAAACAGATAGACTTAGGATGTTTTCTTTGATTGTGCTTTGATTTGGGTTATGGGTTGGTCTATGAAACAGGGGATTTATGATTGTTGAAGGTTTAACTGTTTCAAACGGGTTTTTGATCACAAAACATATCTACATTACATTTTGGGTGTGTTTCCAACTTGGGTTGGGTTAAACAAAGTATTGATTTTGGTTTGTGATGATCTGATCATTGTTTAAAGTCGATACGACGAAACACCCAAATTTCTGGAACCCTAACTGTTCAAAAACCCCCTTCACGACGAAACAAACAAGCGACGAAACGCCCTTTGAGATGGATCCGTTTCGTCGAGGTACTGGTCAACGGTCAACTCTGTTTCGTCGCACATCATTGAGTTTCGTCGAAGACTCTCTGTTTCGTCGTCCATGCCTTAGCAATTTTTTTTTCTTTTTGGTGCTTGTTCACAGAAATGTATAATTATGTGTTTTCTGTCCATTTAATGTTCAAACATGTTTGTATATAAGTTTAAAACACTTATTGGGACATTGTGACTTATTGTGGACATTTTCATATACAGATGACACCGAAAGAAGGAAAACGCAAGAAACCGACTAAGAAGGAAAACAAGTCGGAAGAGGAGACTATGTCTGAAAAGCGTCATAACCAAATCGCTTTTCTGGATCCGGAAGAAAAGCTCGCTGAACTGAAAGATATCACGAAATGGATCAGGGAGTCGCGGATCAATTATGTTGTTACTTTTTCGACGCCTGTTTACAAATCTCTTATCAAAGCTTTCTGGGATTCCGCAAGTGTTGTGCAAGTGGATGGAAATGAAATTATTAAGGGTCGTGTGAATGATTTGGATGGCATAGTCTCTCCGGATATCTTGAACTAGGTTTTACAGCTACAAGACCATCCGGATGCTCCATATTCTATACCTATCATATGTACGCGAGGTTGCTTGTTACGAATGAAGTGTACAGGAGACATCTTCAGCACTCAAATCAACAAGGGTGATCTGCCGTTATGCTACAAGTTCCTATTACACGTTCTCATTCAGTGTCTTAGCAATAGACGTGCTGGATACGATATGGCTTGAAATGATCTAGTTGGTTTCATGGTGGCGTTGGTGCTAAACAAACCGTTTAGCATCTCAAAGTACATCTTTGCCAATATGAAGGAAAATATGACGAGGACTGGAAGTAGAATAACCGGGAACAAGTTCTGGATGTTTCCGCGGTTTCTTCAAATGATCATGAATGTTCAACATCCTGGTCTTCCTAAAGCCGACAACGACATTCTGAAGATAGAAGCAATGAACTTCAATTCATTAAGGATAATCAAGAACCTTGAAGCCAAAAGATACAAAGAAAGCGATCCTCCAAGGAAGTTGATCGGTGCGCTAGGAAATCCTGATTATATTGCTCCAGCTGATGATAAATGGCGTCATGATGACAGCCAATCTGATAACGAAGAGCCGGAGTTGAAGAGAAAAATGGTTGAAAAGTTTGGTCCAGATCCAGTTGATTCTGATATGTCGGAGAGTGATAGTGAAGGTGATGGTGATGATGGTGGTGATACAGGTGCCGTTGGTGCATCTAGTGCGGGTACAGCTGGTGGTACATCAGCAGGTGGCGATGATGAGTCTGATTCTGATTCGGATGATCATCTAATCGAGCCTGGATATGAAATGTATCTTGATGATCGTGGTGTTAAAAGATACAGGAGGATTAGACAGGAGGATGACCCAGAATACATTCCTCCAGATGTTGAAGCGGAACGTTTGAAGAAAAAGGAATCGGATGTACAGAAGAAGAAGAAAGCTAGAAGATACTTGGCTACCTCTCCATCCGTTCCTCAATTGAGGATAGGGACCTAAGCCTTAGTGGTCTTGGGTCGTCCCTGAGCATCATGAAAAGTGATCTCGATTTCTTGATGATTTTCAAAAACAACAGCTCCCCCTGAACCTGCAATTGCTCATGTGAAAGATCCTCGATAATTTCACCTTCTTCAAGTAATTCCCCAGTGATTGGATGAATAACCTGCAATTAGAGCAACTACTTCTCAACCTAGTTCTGAACGTCAAAGGATGTTCTCGGAAATGTCTCAAGACGAGAAGAACAACTTCCTATTCTCTCAATTTGAAGCGGCTGCATATCGTATTCAAAGACAAACTGACTTCATCAGGATCACGAAGAATGATCAGCTCAGTCAATTAGTGGAAATAAACACGTTGAAGTCCACTGTTGGTCAACAACAAACTGTGATAGAACGCCAACAAGCTGAGATTGATTCACTCAAAGCTGAGAATGTACGTTTGAAAGCTGCAGACGAAGAGAGACAGAGAAGCAGCTCTATACTTCAAAAGTTGGCTGAAGATCTTAAAGGAAGATGTGACTACATGAAAGAGTGGTACGAGTCATGGAATACAACGATACTTGATGGAGTTAAGACGATAACTGCTGCCTATGAGTTTCTTCGAAAGCGGGTTGCTACTCTGTGGGATGATCGATGTAAGCAACAAGAAGTTATGAAGAAAAGGGATGATGATCCTGAAGATCAAGGGAATCCTGATCCTTCTACTACATCACAGCAGCCGCCAGCCGCTACATCTTCTGCAATCGTTGTTGTTCCGCCAGCGATCGAATCTTCTCAAGGAACCTCTTCTGGAACAGTTCAACATATTGAAGGTACATCTTCTGTTCCTAGCAGTGCTGATCTTGCATTGCAGGTTATTCATCCAATCACTGGAGAATTACTTGAAGAAGGTGAAATTATCGAGGATCTTTCACATGAGCAATTGATTGCTCTAAACGCAATGAGAGATACTGCTGATGCAGAGATTGATCGAATGCCTAGTGAGCCCGAATCTACTGATGTTGAAAACATTGAAGAGATTGTTTTTGAGGGAAATGAGAAGAAGTCAGCATATGTGCGTAAGAAAAGGACTGAATTCGCTCCTTTCGATGAAGATTGGTTAAAAGAGAATGTGGACGTCATTGATGAACATTTAAAGAACCGTGATACGTCTGAAAATGCCACAGATGCGTTCTCCGCGTGGCGACAACAGTTCTTATCGAGGGTTTCCAAGCCTGTGCCAGAGGTTGCACAAGTTGATTACTTACAATTCGAGAAAGCGAAGCCGAGTGGACGAATCCTCTGTTGGATGTTCGTCAAGGAAATACATTGCGTCGCCATCAAAAGGGAATTTGGAATTCAATACTTCCGATCGTTGCTGAGCATACTCTCTTTGCCCTTTTACGATGTGGCAGCATTGACGAAGATTGAGCTCATAAATCGCTCAAACTTTGAAGGCGCAACTTTATTCGAACGGCTGATAAAGATGAACAAGAAGTCTGGCTGAAAAGACAAGTCGTATAAGCCTCAGTTCCTTATTTATCAGCAAATCAAGTTTACTCTTGATCCGGCAACCAACACTGGCAGATACAAGCTTGTTTATGAGCCAGCGAAAGTTGTGGATAAGATACCTTTGATGCCGATGAAGCAGAATTTTCTTGGAGAAATGAGGTTATGGTGTTATGACTCCGATACGCACGAGGCAGTGATTGTTTTTTATGGCAATCGGGAAAATTTCAGAATGTTAGATCCAATGTGGATCGTTAACATGTCCGCGGCTGACATTGAAAAATTATATAGGCATGACATTTTCTACGAAGATAAGGACGCGCATCAAGAGTTGCGATTTCAGCGCGTCACTTGTTTCTGCTACTACCGAGGAATACACGCTGGCAGTTCATGGTCCGACCAGCACTGAAGATTGAAGATTGGAAGACCTATGACGAGTAACAGACAAGGGGGAGTTTGTTGATGCACCTTTTTGTGTCTGTAACTAGTCTTGTTTATCGTTGTAATTTGTACGGTCTTTTGATGTTTATCGAGTCTGTATTTGCCGTCGACCAAGTCAGATATCCTCCTATCTGCTTGTGTCCGACTTATTTGTCTCTATTTGATATGTAATGATATACGAACAATGCATGTTGCATATAAGGGTAAAACTGTCATTATGTTTGTGTTTGTATGAGGTTTGCTGCAACTGTCTGTTTGCAGCAAACAGTTCAACATTTGCAGCCTTCGACGAAACACCTTGTGTTTCGTCAAACACATAACGACGAAACTCACAATGACCATTTCATCTCGTTTCGTCGTGATCAGCGACAAAACTGACTTGTTTCGTCGACTGTTGGGCTTCTTCAGGCCCAATGACTGGCCCAATGTTGTTTCGTCGAGCCCACTCTTGGTTTCGTCGATGTCTGGCCCAGGCTGCTATATAAACACTTCACTGGTTTCACTTTGAAACCAGATGAGAGCATACCCTGAGAGTTATTCTGTCAAACTGTGTGTGTATCAGTTGATCTTGGTTCTCATCCCATTTAATCAATAGACTGCGTTTCTTTGGTTATACCTTGTGTGTTATTTACTGTGTTTGATTTGGCATAGTTACGGAGATTCCGCACCCGTGACATTGTTTGTTATTAACAAGGGTTTGGTTTTCGTTATCGATCCTCAGATTTCGGGACCTACAAACATAATTAAAATCATGTACAGTTTATATACCTGAAATCCAGGTCCACTGCCATTTCCTGCAGAGGTGTGCACCATCATATGGTTAAATTTTAAAAGGTAAGATAACACATGAACTGAATATGTAATTTTAAAGGAAGTTTTACCATATGTATCCGTTGAAGAAGCCTTAAATGATACCAATAACTCTTTTAATCGTTTTGTAGCCATAGAAGCTTCTTCTGTCTTCCGTTGTAAAACCTTAAGGAATATAAAAATATTCACATGAGATTTAGAACAAAAAAGAGAAACAAATAAATAAAAACAGGGTGTTTTAAACATATCATTTTCTGCCTTTGATTTAGAGCTAGTAATTTATGCATCTCATATTCATTCCTTCTTCCCTCTTTCTTAAGCTGTCCATACACGTATTATAAGCATGTTAACGTCTAACAACAAAATATTTTTTTTGCCCTTCTTCAACAAATATACATTTTCCCACAAAAACATCATGATAATGTATGAAATCATACATAAATTCATAAATCAACATGAAAAGAAGAACCATGTTATATATGAAGATAGTAAATGACTTGTCAAATATCGATACCTGAAGTACTTTTTCCCATGAGGCCTTCCATAATCTGAACTGCTCAGATTCTTGCTTTATTTTTTGTTGTAATTGAACCTGTATATCCACAATCACAAAAGTACACACACAGATTTAGTAAAAATTTATCTTAAAAACGCTGCTTACAAACTTTAGAACAGAAAAAAGGACCTTTTGTGTTTTGATTTTATGAATTTCATCTTGAAGTTTTTTCGCTGCCTCGTCACTCCTTTGTTTTTGTCTTAGCAATTGTGCTTGTGCATCTTGCTTCTTCTTCAACTCCACAACCTAAAATTCAAATATTGTTATTCAAGGGCATATTTAAACCTATTACTCTCACAATTACATATCAAAATTTCAGTTGCTTCATATTTTATATGATATTATATGAAGGAATTTTTTAGAAAGCACACGTTACTTTTCATGTTAAATCCAAACTGGCGTAAAGTGAACTTACATGGGATTCCAAAAAAATTAACTTCTGAAGATAACTTTCTTTCAACTTTTGAGTACTGTCATCAGAGGTGGAAGAAATATTTGCAAGATTACACCTAAGTTGGTCAATCTCTTTCTGTCAATTAATCAAAGAAACTTCAGCAAATTTATACAAGCTAAAGAGAACCAAGAACTAAAGATGGAAAAAGACCTACAAACTTTTCTTTTCTTGTTCCAATTCTTGCACTTTCTTCTCGTAATGTGGCTTAAAAACTGAGGTATCACCGCCCGCAACCTGCTTCATTTCAGCCTTTCATGTATTTACAGATATTGAAAAAAAATTAGCACCTTATGACCACCAAAGGCAATACCCAACACAACAAACATTTACCTTCAAGATTAGGACAACAGCAAAGCGGTGATACTCAACTTTCTCGCCACCAAGCCATTGCACTTTTCACCTGTGATGGTATAAATACTAATAGTTATTTGAAAGCAATAAAATACCACATACAGTAGGAAGAGTGAAACCACACACACCTGGAGAAATATAAACGAGAGGCAATTAAGTAAATATAAACGAAATCAACAGTCTAAATTCTCAACAAATTACATATGAACAGTTTTTCGGATTAACAACAGTCTCAACAAAATCAACACTCAACAAACCCTAACTATTTAATAGAATTGAGGATCATCACGTTGGAGAAATATGAATTTGATCAAATTAATCATCGAATTAACAAGAACTGAGGTCGAGAATTATACCTTGCCAAACCCTAATATGTGGAAACAATCTGCTATAGACGGTTCTCGATGAATTTGAGGGAAATCAATGTTCGACATCTAATCTTCAATTTGATAAACAATAAAAACACGCATAAGAACAAATATCACCGATTCAACAACTAGTAAATTGATAAACAAACAACAAAAGATTCAAGAACAGGTGCAAATTGAACAAATATCATCAATGCATCGACATGATTGGAACGAATATAAAATAAAAAACATGTGTAGATTGAACCAGATCTGTGAGATTCGATTGAAATTACCTTATTGAAAACGGCTCAGATCGTGTTCAAATTCGATCGCAATTACTTGTCAGGACCTAATCGTGTTCGAGATTCATCCGTGTAATCAATGACCTAATCGTGTTCGAATTCGATTGAAGAACGGAGGAGATGAGGCAGAGGAGATATGGCGGAGGAGATGAGGCAGATCGATTTATGCGTGTGATATAGGGTAAATAAATATGTTGCCAACACCAAGGGGCATGTTTGGCTAAGCTTTTCAAAACAACTTATTGGCTTTTTGATAAGTTGTTTTTGTGTTTGACTAAGCCAAAAGTCCTTTTTGAAATGGCTTTTTTAAAAAGAAAAAGAAGTTTTCAAGAAGTCACAATATTGTGACTTCTTGGCCAACTTTTAACTTTTCAAACTACAAATTACCAATATACCCCTTCTTTACCCCCTTATATCTAAAAGAATGCCCATTTTAGTCATTTTACATCAATAAGCTAATCCAAACACTTTTTTTAAAAACTCCTTTTCAAAAAGTCATTTTCCCAAAAGTCCTTTTCCCAAAAGTCCTTTTTAACTATAATAAGCTTAGCCAAACATGCCCTAATAAGGCTTCCGTGCAAAATTGTTTTCTTAGACCACCCGTAGTGGGGCGGTATTTTTTAAAAAAATTGAAAAAAAACGCCGTAAAACGTCCCCCCCCAATTACACTAGGCGTTTTCGGGCGTGTTTTTTGAAAAAAAAAATATATTTGACGTTTTATTTAAAACGCTTTGCACAATGTTGACCGGCCAATCAAAAGTCCCCAACGGCTAGTTGTTTATTTATTTATTTTTTTTTAACCTTTTAACTATATATATATATAAACTCATTCATTTTCAACCAAAACTATCTCAAAAACTCTCTAAAAAACACAACCATTTTATAAAAAAACTTGATGGATTCTCCTAGTTCTTCATCCATGGTAAATTTTTACTACAAAGAGTATTTTGCGGATGGTGATGATTCCACCGATGAGGAGGTTGAGCAAGAGGCAGTTACGAGTGCTTGTCAACTAGCGGTGAGATATGTGAAGCATTGTCGTCGCCCCCAAGCAGAAAAAAATAAAAGAGGTTATATTGAACGAGACCGGCGCGCGGCACACGATCGTTTGATGAAAGATTATTTTGATGAGGCGCCGACATTTTCGAACGAAATGTTTATGCGTCGTTTCCGAATGAGTAAGCGGTTGTTTCTACGCATAGTCGACGACTTGGAAGCCAACTACGATTATTTTAAACAAAAAGCGGATGCGAGAGGGGCACTTGGATTTACCGGTATCCAAAAGTGTACGTCGGCGTTACGAATCCTTGCTTATGGAAACACAACCGACATCAACGACGAGTATCTAAAAATGGCCGAGAAAACAACGCGAGACAGCTTGGAGCATTTTTGTCGCGGTACAATTCCTATACTTTACTTTTTTTTTAAAAAAAAACGACGAGTATGTTTACAATTTTTTTTTGAAGCTTATGTTTGTCTATGTTTTTTTATAAAGGTATTATTGATGTGTATGGTGCGCGTTATCTTAGAACGCCCACATGGGACGACCTTCAAAAGATCTACGAGGTACATTCGGCGGAGCATGGTTTGCCTGGTATGATCAGGAGCATAGATTGCATGCATTGGCGTTGGGATAACTGCCCGACCGCATGGCGAGGCCAACACACACGGGGTGACCAAAAACGACCCACTATTGTTCTTCAGGCGGTTGCTTCACAGGACCTTTGGGTTTGGTCGGCTTACTTTGGCGTGGTCGGGTCATGCAATGATATCAATGTTTTTAAACAATCTTCGTTGTTAGAGGAGTGGATTTCTGGCAAAGCTCCAAAAGCGTCGTTTTACGCAAATGGAAACTACTACCCTCATGGATATTATTTGAGCGACGAAATTTATCCTAGGTATTCGATTTTCGTGAAGACGTTTAGTGATCCTATTGATGAAAAAAAGCATACTTTAAAAAGGTTCAAGAGTCTTCACGAAAAGATATTGAGAGATGCTTTGGGGTTCTTAAACAACGCTGGCAATATTTGAGAAATCCTTGTCGTGCATGGAGCAAGCAAAAAATGAGAGATGCTATGTACGCTTGTATAATCATGCACAACATGATTTTGGAAGACGAAGGAAAGGCGATATGCCAGAATTATGTGCCAAAAGCCGTTCAAGAGGACCATCCACAGGCGTCAATGGAAGAAAGAGTGAATAATGCGCGAGAGTTGCGTTACGAACCGTACCATTCCCAGTTAATGGTTGATTTGGTACACCACGCATGGTCGGTTCGGTATGTACCACCTTGGGGAGAGGAAGAAACGGAGGACGAGGAAGACGAAGTTGGCGAGGGTGAAGAAAGCGAAGACGAAAACTAGTGTTTTTTTTAATTTAATCGGATTTTAATTTTTTATTTCTAGTATTGTATTTTTTTTAATTTAATGAAGTATTTAAAGTTTTAAAAAAATAATTGTGAAATGATTGCATGGGCGTTATTGGAATAATGCCCCACTACGCCACTTTTGCAATAATGCCCCATGCTAACTGGACTGCCACGTGTCGAATAATGCCCCATGGTGGGGGCATTATTTTCTTTAACCACTACACATGGTCTTAGTTTGCTACGGTTTTTCTTCCGTAGCAAATTTAGGTGGTAGATGCCCTTTTTTGTAGTAGTGCCATGGGCAATAGGAAAGCTTTTATATTTGAAGCAAGTGTACATTTACTGATGGTATTAGAACTATAATATTCTCACTAAACTTTAAACAATGAGGATCAACTCAGGCTTTGATTATTGCTTTTGTGAATGAGAAAACAAGAACATAGAGGCTGCCATTATATAGGTCAGCATACAACGGCTAATTAAACAAAAGACTCAGACTAGCTAACAACTTAGACTAATTCAAAAATAACCAACGGAACAAATAAACTCCAAAGCCCACATGCATGATCCTTGAACCTTCTAGAAGACATGTGCACAGGAGGATATAATCACATTTTAATACCCCCCTTGATTGATACTCCTCCACTCCCATTTGATAGCGAAACATTACAAACTCTTCTCTAGCCAATGCTTTAGTGAAGCAATCTGCAACTTGTTCTTCTGTGCTGAAAAACTTGAGAACCACCTTTTCTTGATTCACCATATCTCGAATGAAATGATACTTTAGATCAATATGCTTTGATCTACTATGCATAACTGGATTCCTTGACAAGTTTATTGCTGACAGGTTGTCACAATAGATTGAAGTTGCCTGCTCTTGTTTAATACCCAGATCCTCCAATATTCTTCTGATCCATATGCCTTGACAAGTACCACCAGTAGCTGAGATATACTCAGCCTCAGTACTTGATAAAGCCACCGTATTTTGTTTCTTTGAACACCAGGATACTGCACCATTTCCCAAGGTAAACACATAAGCACTTACACTCTTCCTATCATCAAGACATGCACCCCAATCACTATATGCAAATCCCACTAGCTCAATCTTGTCTGTTCTCTTGTACCATACTCCATACTTAACAGTGGCTGCTATGTATCTGAGCAATTTTCTTGCTGCACCTGCATAAACTTTAGACGGCGACTGCATGAACCTGGATAACACACCAACATTATATGCAAGTTCCGGACGTGTATGAGTTAAGTAGATCAGACCACCTACAAGACTTCTGTACTTGGTTTCATTAACTCTATCTTCACCATCTTCAATCTTGTACTTCTCATTAGGACTCATTAGAATGTCTTCTAGCTTGCAATCACTCATACCGAATTTTCTTAACAAATTGCTGGCATATTTTTCTTGAGAAATAAAGATACCTTGATCACATTGCTTGACCTCTAATCCTAGAAAGTATTTTAGTAAAACCAAATCAGTCATCTCAAAAACTTTCTTCATTCCTTCTTTAAACTCAGCAACCAGAGCATCATTTGAACCTGTACAGATAATGTCATCCACATATAAACATACATAGACGAAATTAACTGAGTCATGCTTAACATAAAGAGTCAGCTCATTGAGACTTCTTGTGTACCCATTTCTTGCAAAATAACTGTCAATCTTACCATATCAGGCTCTAGGAGCCTGTTTTAGGCCATATAGAGCCTTATGCAACCTGTAAACTTTCTCTTCCTTTCCCTTAACTTGAAAACCCTCTGGCTGCTCTACATAGATTTCTTCAATGAGTTCCCCATTGAGAAAATCAGACTTTACGTCCAGTTGATGCACCATCCAGCCTCTATGAGCAACGACAGGAAGCACTATTCGAATAGTTTCAAACCTTGCTACTGGAGCAAAGGTTTCTTCAAAGTCTATGCCATATTTTTTAGAATACCCTTTAGCCACAAGCCTGGCTTTGTGTAACAACCCGACTTTCCAAATCAAAGTCAAAGTCAAAGTCAAGACATGTTAGTATTCAGATCTGTCTTTTCCTGCTTAATTATTGCTTGTACTCTCGAGATTCTGATTATTACTATGGGTCGACTATTTTAAAACGACATTTCAAACTATGTTTTACAACACATTCTATAACGCTTATTCAAAACACATTTATCGCATTTAACGCATTTACAACGCATACTATTTAACGCATTTTATCGCATATTACATCGCATGTTTATACTAAATGCTACCACATCGCTATCACATCGCAATCTCATCGCAATTCGAAACGCGGAATTACTTTATGCATTTTATGTGTTAAGTGTGTAGTGGTTCTGTTATTTGTGTAACTAGTTGTTTAAATATTGCTCGGTTTATCTCATCGCAACACTTACTCGCAACTCGCTTAAACGCAACGCAACACTTATTGCACGAAACGAAAGTTAGAAAACCAACTCGCACCAGCCAACTGATCGAATGACCATCCGACCCACTTAACTCCACCGCCTTATCTCCCTTCCACCTATAAATACCCACCTGTCACATCCACTGTTCATTGATGTGACAGCTCTATCCGACCCAACTCGCTCCAGCTCGTTCTAAGGCACTTTTCTCTCGATTTCAAGTAATTCTCGTAAGTTTTCACTCTAAATCTTGTACTTCCATCTTCATTACACACATCTCCATCATCTTCCCCACTAAACTCACTGTTTTACACCATGAAATCATCTGATTTGGACTGCTTTAGGGTGACGTCATCACGGGTTCTTATGAACACTGAAGTATGACATCATCTCATCAAAGTTTGTCCAGATCTAAAGGATTTCTACACCTTTTTACACTGATTTCGACTAAATCTAAACATTTACCAACTGATTCAAACTTTTCTCCAACATTCTTCACTTTTCTACTCAAAACCGATGGAATCTAGACACGTTCAGGCTCTCTACTCGTTCTCTAGTGGAGAACCGGCCTGAGAACGGTTTTCCACCGAAGAAGATAACCGACTCACGGGTTGAACATGAAACTCCATCTTGAATAGCCGAGTCTGATCGAATGGGGTGGTTCCCATCCGATCGACTAAGCTGGACTTGGTGTGGTTTCCGTTGTTTAACACGTCGTCATGCCGTCTCCGTTAAACCGTAAAACTTTTAACTTAACTAGTTTTACAAAGTTTTCAAACAAAATGGTTGCTCGATCGAATAGCCATCCGATCGGATGACCATCCGATCGAATGAAAATTCGACCAGGCGACTGTACTTTATAAGTTCAACACTTAAACAATTTTACAAAACTTCAAAGAATATCAGCTTTTCAATCGAATAGTCATCCGATCGAATGGCCATCCGTCCGGATGACCATCTGATCGAATGACTTGAATTACACTACAACGAAAACTTCAAAAGTTCAACAATTTGCAAACACAAGCATCTCACTCGAATGATCAGCCGACCGAATGGTCATCCGTCCGGATGATCATCCGACCGACTCACCATTCGACATTCGACACGCTGTTTTACACGTTGTTCAACGCTTACACTATCGTTCCCTGGTCAGGCTTACTCCACAAGCGCTCCCTTCAATCCAAGGCTGTGTTTATTGTTAAACACATATTGTGAGTATACTCGAACCCATTTTCTTGAACGCACTTTGGGTGTTACATACGTTCTCTATATCAAATCACACCAAACACACAACGCAAACACTTTTAACGCTAACCGCTCTCACATGCTATATGTGACTCGATGAATGCTTGTATGTTATGTTTACACAGTGATTGTTTGCCTGACACCTTAGCAACGATAGTATTATAGTTTGGACTCAGCACCTGTCGTGGACATGGGTTGTTAAGGGTTTCACTTCACATGGTCATAGTGGTGATAATGTGTTACGCATTCTACAACTCGCAGTCATGTCGGTTGCATATGTCATTGTCGATAGCTTACTTGCTTCACCTTTCTACGGGTTACATGCTGGTTATGCGTAAACGTTTTCGCTATACTATATGCTATTAAACTTGTGTACTCACCTTTACACTCTGTGTATTGACTTTATTCTAATGTATATGACAGGTGTTTAGGATGCTATGCTTTGCTTGGTGAAACGAGTAGGAAGGTCTAGAAACGTCATTCAATAAAATCTGAGTTGTCAGAACAGTTTAATTGTCTTTGAGAATAATATCTGTAATAACTGTTTATACTTTATATGTTTATGGAATGGGACGTGAATGTTAAATATATTGTCACTAATAGTTGTTGTGGATTCTCCTGGACAATCTGTTTCGCTCAGTTCCGCGCCCCAATGATTCCGCCATTGGTTGGGGTCGATGTCTTAGAATTGACCTAGTCTATAGTCTAAGAACCAGCAGACCGACTTGTTCAAACCCAGTAGGGGTTTCGTACGAGCTTACTTGATACTCCCGCTCGAACTCGCTTGAAACTACTTAGCTTTTCCTAAAGCTGACTCAACTCACACGTTTACGAAAACACTCGCATAACACAACCTAGTGATTTGGTCAAGATTAGGTGTGAAAACCGAGAACTCTCGATAAAACCACTCGCTCTACGCGCACTTTTACTATCAAACACGAGAATTTTCATTGAGTTAGGAGTGAAATCCACATCTCGACGAAGTTCTCCATCTCTATCTCGTGGCGTTGCCACACAATCAGGAACAAGGTTGTTAAGTTAGGGGTGAAACCCGTACCTTGATGACTAGTTCCACTCTCTATTTTGATTTTACAAAACTCTCACCAAAGTCTTGATGGATTCCAATGACGAGAGTCACGTGACAACCGAAAGGATGCATGCCGTTCGCCATATTTGGCGAGAGCACAGTCTATTAGATCAAAGCGTGTACTCGAAGTCTCTGTGGATAGTCGAATCACTTTGGGTAGTCGCTGTCTACACACCCGAGACAATCTATTTCGATTCTGAGCTCACAACCGCTGACTCCATGAATTGTCAATTTTATGTGATTTTAAGTGTTTATATGTTTATTTGTTTCGATTTTGGAGACTTTACGCTTTTCGCTCACTAAACGCGCACAACTCGCATTGCACTTTTATCTCAAAATGCTAACAAATCGCAGACAACTATAAACTCTCACATGATGTACTACTCGCTATGCTGCTCGCTATCGCTAGTCGCTATCACGCTACGCAATCGTTGCTTTGAAAGATAGGTGAATACATGCAAAATATGTAGGTGAATACGTGCAAAATATGTGCTTATGTGGGCTACGTGCTTCTGTGCTTACGTGCTTATGTGCCTATGTGGACTACGTGCCTACGTGTTCCTGAGCTTTACGTAAAAGAGGATGGTTAAACGCTAGACTTTTTCAAAACTAAGACCCGATAAATAATCGAATCTCTTCTAAATCAAGTGACGATGTCTGCTGGAGACAATGTCTTCCCTTAGTTCTCACACTCGCCATAATGCTCAGAGAAGCAGAGATGACAAGCGCATCGCTTCTCTCGTCGCCAAGGAAATGGCTAAGGTCATACCTCAGATCGTGAGCGAGATCAACGAAGTGAAAAGCAGCTCATCTGTCGAATCTAAGAGCGACTTTCCGAAAGCTCCTTTCAGCTTTAAGCAATTCAAGGCCTGTGGTCCTAAAGACTTCACTGGCGAAGACAGGCCCAGTGCCATGTTTCAGTGGTTTAACTCGATTGAAGTCACTCTTCGTCAAAGCGGATGCCCAGACAACCTACGCACTGTTAATGCTACTGGAGTTTTTCAGTCCAGGGCTCTGGACTGGTGGACTGCGGAGGGTAACAGGCGCAGTAACGATGCAGCCTATGGACTTTCTTGGGAGGAACTGAAGGAAGTCATGATGAAAGAATTATGTCCCCCACATGAACTCCAGAAGCTGGAAAACAAGTTTTGGGGTATCAAGCAAGAAGGTGGCGACAATGCTGGTCTCACTGCTCGCTTCAAGCAGCTAAGCATCATCTGTCCTGGTCAAGTGTCAACTCCTGACATCACAATCAAGAAGTACATACGCGCTCTCCCAGATTGTGTTGCCGATTTCGTTCAAGCAGCTAAACCTGCTACTATTGAGGAAACCTTCCAGCTCGTTGCTGAGATCAATGATAAGCGAGTTTTGGCTGGTTATTTCAAGACCTCAACCAAGAATCTTCATCAAGCAACTGCTGCTCCCGCTACTTAAACCACCGCACCTCAAGCTTCGAAGTCATCACGTCAAGGACGCAAACGCAAGGGTAACAACAACAACAAGAACTGTGCTGCAACTGCTGCTCCTCTCAACGTCGTACATGTCCAACCGCAGAATTAGAACTGTCAAGTAGTCGCACCTGTGACCAACACACCGCCTGCTAAGCGTGCGTACACTGGTCCTCACCCTATGTGACCTACTTGTACTTACCATCACCCAGCCGGGATAGCTTGTCATTTCTGTGTCCACTGCAATCTCTGCGGACACTTCACAGCAAACTGTCGCACTAGTCCTCATCAGCAAGCTCAAGCTCCTCCTGCACTGCCAGCTCCACTCCCCGCTCCGCAGGGTAACCAAGCAGCTCCTGCTCCCGCTACTCATGCACGAGCCTGCTTCACTTGTGGTGACCAGAATCATTTTGCAAATGTCTGCCCGAATCGTGTGGTGAAACAAGAGCCACAACAGCAACAGCAACAAGCAGCCCGCGGAAGAGCTTTCAACATTGTCACACCCCGATTTCCACGTGTCACCGGTGGGCCCGGTGGGGGCTTATCGTGACGTGGTTGGCAACATAATAGTCAAACAACACAATAATCAATATGCACAGCGGAAGAAATTTTAAAAGATATAATACAACCGAATTTAATATTGTAATATCAAATGTCACAATATTCGGATGTTTATCCACAGATGGATCGGAAACAAAATATAATCAATAGTTCAACAGACTTCAGGCATCTTAAGCTTGCGAGACTTCTAATGATGCTAAGGAGAAATCCCAGCCAATTACGCATAGTACCTGCATTTAATCTTTTTGGGAAAATACGTCAGTTTACACTGGTAAATACAATCAACTGACTCATTTTGGAAAATGATTGAAAATTGGTTTGGATGCACGTGGCATAAACATTTTTATTTAACTTGGGAGAATTATTTAAATATATAATCTTGTGAACGAATTACATGTTCCTTGTGCGTTCAGTAGCCCGGATCAAGTCCGGGTTAAAGATCAATAGACACACCACAATATTCTTTTGTGCACTGACGGGTGTACGCCTACACCCCGCGCTTAAGTCGTGGCCATTTCGTAAAATGATGCCAAGGATATCCGGGACATGGTCATTAACCCCCCAAAGGCTTTAAGTAACAAGACTGTTTAAACGAGCCGATCAAATTATTCAATTACCCACTCAACGGTGGAGGATTTGATGCTCGATCAAGCGGTATGCTATATACCGTAACCCAAGCCCATATAGGGAAAATAAGTTAAAAGTATTTACCTGAGCAATGTATAAATCACAATAAGCAAAATGCACGTAGCTTTTACTGGTCCTCCTAATCTGGAACGAAGGTTTTATAATAACCTATTAGAATCCTAACGGGTCTTTAATTAAGCTTAAGCTTAGACCGGCTAGTTTCAAAGATACGGTTCGTACGCACGATTAAGCGAAGACCGGATAGAATGTGATTTAGACCTGACAAGTTTGAAGACTTGTTTAATATGGGTTTATTATTCACATTCTGGATTTTGAGATAAAACCGTTAAGGTTTGACCCGTTTCGGCTAATTTATGTAAACTTGTTACATAAACTGAGCCGTACGCGTAATAAGCGTGATGGGTATTCATGAGAGCTATATACATGTTTCCTAAGTTAATTATGCCTCAAATATGTTGTGACATCAGTAAGGTGTCTTTCATTATGCCCGAAACGTGTTTAAACACAAACTAGGCCCCGTAGGGGTAGTTTGGTCATTTAAAAGTTTATAAAAGAGTTTAAGTAACAACCTGAGTTACAGGTCTGATGTAATCAGCAAACATACTCAAATTAATGAGTTATAACAGTAGGATAAATTTTATATGTGAAATTTACCAATTATAACCAAACTATGCCCCGTAGGGGTATTTTGGTAATTTCACATAAGCCGGAAAGCTCAAAACTGAAGTCTGAGTTTAACAACCTTTGCTTACTGTTAATATATTATAATTTGCCTCAAATATCAGTAGGTATCAACCCTTGTATGTTTAAAATACTTCTAGTACATACTATGCGTTAAAAACGCTTAAAAAGGCGATTAAAGGCCATTTCCGGGTTTGATACTTAAATCTGATATTTTTATATTTCCAGAAGGTTTAAAATAATTTATTTATCATATGTGATCAGTAGCAAAAGGTTTGGAGTCGTTTAGATATGTAAAACTTATTTTATGGCCCGTAAGGGCAAAACCGACAAGTACCGGATTAAGCCTACGACTATGAGTTATGCTCAGCCTAAAATTAATTAAAAATCTTTACAAAGTCCAAAATAATATATTACATCAGTGGGTAAAAGATTTGATATCAAAAAGTATGTTTAAGTAGGCTATACGCTAAATACGCCGTTTAATTAACATAAAGCCTTAATTTTACGCTAATGAGCATAACTCTTAATCTACACCTCAAACTGATGTCAAACTTTGCATACAAGTTTATATATCAGTAATTAAAGTTTCTACTCTTTTACATTTCCAAAAATCACGTTTTAAGGTAATAAGGGCATAATGGTCAACATATGAGTAATTAACGGAATCATGCGTAATAATCGGTTAACTAATGAACCATAGTGTATAATCATAGAGGGTTATACTAGCATGTAACCTGGTCCAAATAAAGCTCTAAGGCATTTCTAAAACATGCCTAAACGGGTCAGAACTGAAAGTCAAAGTGAAAGTCAAACTATGTGACTTTCGGTTCCGAACCGGGTCTAAACAGGAAATTGTCGGGTTGAACATGTTTAGACATGTTCTTACACTTATTACCAAGTTATAACAATGATCCAACAAGTTGTATATGATCTATAATGTTAATTATGCATAAATGGCATTTTAAATATCCTGTGACTTTTTATAAACTAGTTTGACCCGACTTTTGACCTAGTTAGAGTGGTGATCAGGGGGAACCCTCTTAAGGGTTTATTACCCACATAAATACCAACTTATAACTACTTTTGATTCGACTAATCACTGGACCATTTGTGATTAATCTTAAAGTCAACCGTTAATTACGACGGTTTGACTTTTAAGCTAAAACTCAATTAAGAAAGGATTAGTAGACTTACTGAAGTCCTATGCACGAAATGTGATCACTTGAGAGCAGGCTTGAGCTCCAGAATCGATCAGAAGTGCAGAGAATGGTGTGAAGAACAATGTTACAACTCTTGGCCCTTTTATAGTGGAATTTTCACCATAATTTGTTGACACCAAGGTCTAACACTGACCACAAACCATCAACATGTGTCCCTAAGTGTGTAGTACTGTTTAGGGGTCGCCCATGGTGCATTAATGTCGATTAAAGGTCGGTTCTGCGCATTTCCAGGCTGATGTTCGCTGATTCTGCTTCTGTTGTCCTGACGCGGCCCGCGTAAGGGTGTTGATGGACCTTACGCGGCCCGCATGGCCCTTCTGATCAGACAAAACGTTTTTGATTTGTTGCATCACACCTCTTGGCCCTTCCGAAAGGTCAATTGAGCTAATTACTTGCAATTTGACCCCTTATTATTTACCCACAAGGGCTTTAGGACTTGTACCCACTTTGCCAAGTCCCTGGACACTTCCGGTTAACCCGAAAAGTCTTAACTTTCAATGTTAACGCTTTAACCCCTCGCACACGAATTTGATCATAACTTTCTCATACGATTACGAAACTTTATGAAATTTATATCGTGCATTCTAGTGAGCATATTTAACAGTTACAAAGCTTCGGGTTTGTCAAAAGGTCACTCAGAGGTATAAATTAAACATGTTGACACATTTAGTCCCTGTAGTTTGAAATCTCTCACTTTTAGCTTCGTATGATCCATGATTTATTCGTTTGAAGGTATGAGCATCATGTAGGGTTAATGTACATTATATTTATTCACAATTGACACTTAGAATACGTATTTTCACATACTTTCCATGTTTGTCAACTTTAGTCCTTCTATAATATTCTTTCACACGTTTTAAACATATGACACGTGTCAACACATTATAGGACGTGAATTTTCGAGGTGTTACAAACATCAACGTCCGCTAGGCTCAAACTGACAACAATGTTGTCAATGGCACGTTTCTTGTCAACGGTATTTATGCTTCGTGTTTATTTGATACTGGAGCCGATAACTGTTTTTTGTCGTTTGAATTCGAGAAGCTCCTAAACCATAAACGCGCTAACCTCCCAACAACGTTCGATGTTGAAATTGCCACCGAAAGAACCGTTACTGTTAATTCTGTTCTCCGTGATTGTACCCTCGAACTCAACAATCATGTTTTTCCGATCGATCTCATCCCGATGCAACTTGGTAGTTTCGATATCATAGTAAGCATGGATTTTCTTCGTGAAAATCGTGTTGAAATCATTTGTTTCAAAAAGATGATCCGTTTCTCGCTTTCAAATGGTGATCAACTCTGCGTTTATGGCAAGTATCTTCGAAAGGAATACATGGCTTTCTTAGCACACATCGTAGTAGCTGAGAAGAAAAAGGAAAAGAAGGCAATGGAAAAGGTACTTGTGGTTCGTGATTTTCCTACTGTCTTTCCTGACGAATTACCTGGTCTACCCCCGAGTTGTGATATCGATTTTCGTATCGACCTCATTCCTGGAGCTAACCCCGTCGCTAAAGCCCCTTATCGTCTCGCTCCGTCCGAAATGCGTGAACTTTCTAGTCAACTGTAACACCCCTAAAATATTAAATTATATATGCTTGTATACATGTATAATTATATAAATATCAAAAATAAAATAATGAGATAAAAACTAGGAATAACTAACCTGGTTAAAATCCTGTTATAAAAAAAAAAGATGAGAAACAAGTGATGTTAGTCATTTTACATATCCTAAAACTAGAGGGACTAAATTGGATTTGTTTGAAAGTTGTTTAAAAAAAACATTAGATAAAGTTCAACACACTCACTTGTGTGTGTTTTACCCTGATCGATCAAACACAGAGCAAACAAGTAGGATCTTGTTCAAAACCTTAAATTCATCAAATTCTATCAAAAATCAAAGAAGAAATCGATTAGGAATCAATCGCAAGCTAGAATCTTGATCACCAATCTTAGAGGATCAAAAGGTATGCTTAATTTTGATCTTTGGTGAAACCTTGATTTGTTATGAATTCTTATGAATGAAATTCTTGAATGATTAATTGATATTATGGATAAATTAAGGTGAATACATGTCTAGGAACAATTCCTAGATAAGAATTTAGTGATTTTGAATCATAATCACTTGAATTGATGAACTATCATATGTGGGTTATGTGGGTTTTGTGATAAACACTTGAATCATTGTGATAATTGATGTTAATTGATTGTGATGATGTATTTCAAGTGTTGTTCATGTTATTCTTGTCATATGAATATGAAAAGGGTGCTTTGATATGGTTAATTAGTTACATATGAACATGGTAATGTTATAGTAACGATCTCGCCTTTAAGGTGTTCGACAAAATGTTTAAGTGAATCTAGAAATATTGATTTATATGAAAGAATCACTTATTTGACTAGTTGAAAACATTGGATGTTTAATATAGAAATATGAATTCTAAGCGTTATGTTTGAATGGAATTCTATAGGCAAATTTGGTGGATCGTCAAGTAGTCAAGGCGGAACGGATAGTCTTTTGAAAGGAAAGCTTTAAAAGTACGTGGCTATACGCTTCGTAAAATAATTTTTACTAGTAGGATGATTATTTATTTTGAATGATAAATGTTAAGTGAAACATTATGAAGTTTTGTTAACATTAAAAACGGTGGATTCCGTAAGAATAAACCAAACGGATTAATTAAATTCTAACGACAAGTTGCAAGATATATAAAGTGATGGATTTCACTATAATTGGCGAATGGGTCAACTTGACTCAAAAGATGGATGCTTGGTAATATAAAGCGATGGATGTTGCTAATGAAACAAAACGGGTCAAAAACAACCAAAGTAATGAAGCTTTGGTGAAGTAAAGCGAAGGATTTCGCTAATATAAGATAAACGGGTCAAATGATGTCTTGATGCAAACCGGAAAGGATGCACGCTTAAAGATGTCAAAATGATGCCGGATTTTTAATTAATAAACATTATAGCCGTTAGCCGAGAAAGGGTAACGCTGAATATAATTCGTAAACTAAGTTGTGAGTACTACCAAAAGATGCGTGACTCCAATATAGAATTCGTGTTAAGAGTGTTTAACTAATTATAGTTAAACGGGTTGAATAAACATATTCATACAAATAAGTGCTCATAAAGCGCATGTATAACGCCCGTCATTTCAGAAATGTTACACGTGTTAGTCGTATAGAAGTTTTGGGGTTAAAAAACCAAGTGTAATGGACTCTATTTGTGAACAGGTCGAATAATTTGAAATTAATCATAAATCTGAGAGCATAAATTTAAGAATTCATTAAATTCAGATGTCGGATTTTGAATTCATGTTATAGAGTGTTGAATTTCGGTCACGTAGGAAGAAACGGATCGTAAAACGGATCAATAACGAACGAGTTATGACCGTTTTCGTAATACTAAGAATTGCTGGAAAAATGCAGGTTTGAAAACCAAACCTGCTGTCGAAATGTACTTGTCGCGTCACACGACAGAGGCAGTCAACACAGTCGCGGCACGCGACACCTTTCGCGTCGCGCGATGGGGTTTTGTGAGCGTGGTCGCGGCACGCGACGACTTCAAAATCCTGGAAAATCGTTGCTGTTGTTTGTTTGGGTCATAGGAACTCTTATAAACATGTTTTTACACTCTTTTAACTAACAATATTGAGTGTTGGATTGTAGGTAATTAACGCCATTATGCGGATGACGATCATGCGATGAAAGAACCGAATACACACTTATATGAAGCTTCCGCAACTAAATCAATACCTTTGTTACTAAACTCGTCGGGGTTGTTTTGTCCAACTTATGTAAATATTGTCTAAATGTTTTGCAAGCTAAGTAAGTT
The DNA here is from genome assembly GCA_030545235.1 of Helianthus tuberosus. Lineage (NCBI taxonomy): Eukaryota > Viridiplantae > Streptophyta > Magnoliopsida > Asterales > Asteraceae > Helianthus > Helianthus tuberosus. Next base: position 133,094,737 of record CM060384.1, read on the forward strand.
TAGTTATGATAATATGGTTTGAAACTTTAGTAAACGCATTTTGAAGGTTTGAACTTTATATAAAGGTCATTAAGTTGATTTTTTTTATAATAAATGCATTTTAAATGCATTATATATTGTATGAAATATAAAGAGAATGTAAGGGTCTTACAAGTTGGTATCAGAGCCTCGTTAACACAAAGTGTGTTCGGTTCAAAGCTTGATCAAGACATCCGGTAATAGAGTTACTTATAAATGAGTCTAGATTTAAAGATTTAAATGATGTAAAATATGTGAAAAGTGTATGGGAGGAGTGTATGAATACGCTTGAACCCGGGAAATACACTAAGTAAGAAAGGTGAGGCAAGTTATATACTTGACCAAACCTAAAAAGGAATAACACATCACTTATGATTAAGTGTGTGTGATATAAATTTCCATATAACGAAATGGAAATGAATTGAATAGTTATTGATTAACTATTATGGACGTTTCAGTTAAAGAAATGTCTGGAGTAACCGGAGATGATTTGACATCTCACTTAACTGAACAAATGAAAGCTAAGATTTCCGAGGAAGTCGGAAAAGCTTTAGAAAATTGTCTATCACAGTTTATCGATAGATTACAAACCACAATCGTGCCGGTGGTGGATGATATGATGACTGAATTGAAAGACAGTATCTTACAAGAAAGAGATGAAAGGAGGGTGCTGGATGTGAATCCAAGTCCCGTAAAGAAATCAAAGTCTAATAAAGCTTCCAAGAAAGGAGTTACAAAAATGGGGTTACATCAGTCTAATACATGTGGAAAAATTCATAAGGGTAAATGCTATAAGCCGGGACATAAGAAGTATAAATGTCCCGAACGGCTTGGAACTAAAGGAACAACTGACACAAGGTCTGATGCCAAGAAATCGAGGGCAAGCTCGTTCCACAAGATAGCCATAGAGGCTAAAGCTGAACTTGATGTCGTTTCAGGTATATTCTTGTAAATTCAATTTCAGCATGAATTTTAATTGTTGCGGGTGCAAAAAAATCTTTTGTTTCACATCAATTTATTCAACACCCTACATTCATGTTAACGAAATTACCTATGCTTTAAGAAGTGGAAATAGGTAATAATAAAAAGTTTTGTTGGTTATGATATGTGTTGAAACTGCAAATTGAGTATTAACGATGAAGATTACTTTGTCGATCTAATTCCCATGTTAATGGGAGAAATCCAAGCGGTAATCGGGATATATAGGCTAACTCGATATCACACAAAATTAATATGAAATCATAAGGAGATATAACAAATGTCTCCGAGTGGAAACATGTTATTTTTTTATGGGGAGAAAAGTTGTAGTGTGACACATGTGTCACTTCAACCACTAAACAAATACCAAACCAATTAAATATTATATTTCATACTTGGGATTTGTATAAATATGTTTATCGTTTGCACATATCAATTCTTGTTCGATTTCGAGCTCTAAATCGCTTTCTTGAAGGTTATACGTGATCCAACGCGTAAATATAACCATTTTAAAGCAACAAACACTCCGGAATAATGACATAGGCTTAACATACCTTAAATAACCTTTACATAACTTAGAAATAAGTTTTGAAAGGTTTGGTATGCCGAAAACAAGTTTATTCGCTCACAGGGACTATTTGCGTCCAACTGCAAAAGTCTGCCATTTCGTAAGGCAACGTATAGCCCGGAACTTGATCATAATCTAAACATACCATAAATAACCTAAACATAGCTTAGAAATAACCTTTGAGTGGTTCGGTGTGCGAAAATATGCTTATTTGATCTTACAGGGACTAAAAGTGTCAAAAACGACGTAAGTTTGCATTTTCGCGCATATCTTACGTTCTGACCACATCTGGACATCCAAAATTTTTGTACACACTAAAATATTTTTGTTTTAATGATCAGCATGCAAAAATACCATTCGTCGCGTAATTTGGATCGTTTTTCACGTTCATTCGTGTTTCGTCGTAATTAACCGAATAACGTGATCGTACGGCCAAACAAACCGACATCCGACATATTTTTGATCATGTTTCATGTTCCCTATACTTAAAATTCATTATTGAGCTTTGAAAATGGGTTAACGGGGTTTAAACTCATCGAAAAAGGCCTTAAACATGTGTAGGGACCATTTCTGCCATTTTGGCAAAATTTCTGGGAACTGGCACATGGTGGCGCTGCGCCACCACCATATGTCTTTGCCATGGCGCAAAGCCACGACCTCATCTGGGCAGAAAACTCATTTTCAGCATCAGATTGATAATTCAGGGGCCATTCTTGCAATTTCTTTGTGTGGTAGCCAAGTTAGCACCTCCCCAAGTAAATTAGCTGGCCTCTAACACTTGTATGGCTAGGATTTAATGTTTGATGGCCACACAAACACTTGTTTTGATCTTGTGAGTTCACTACAAGTATAAATAGCCTAGCATTTCATTTGTTGTAACTCACAGTTGATCTAAATTCTCTAAGTTGAGGTTTTATAACTTCATACCTGAGAATTATAAGATCAAGTTCAAGCAAGGACCCTTTGTAAGCTTCCTTTGTTCTTTTATCGCTTTCTTAGCGTGAAAGTCAAACAGTGTTTGACTTTCTGCTTTGACCAGTCTTTGGTCAACACGAAGTTCATTTGAACTTCGCAACGTGAGCGTAATCACGATGGTTATGGTCCCTAGTGACTATACCTACTGATTACCACGTTGACTAGGCGTAGTGACGAGTCGTAGTTTCGGTCAAAAAGCGCATTTATGCGTGTTTTGCAACCAAATTACTTTAGGGTATCAAAACACTTTGTTTTGATATCAAAACCTGTTTTCTTACTTAGTTAAGCATGTTTTAACATGCTTAGCTCGTCACTTTTAGTTTAGTGCTTGTTTAGAGTCGTAAGTCAAGCGGTCTAAACCACCGCTTAGACTTTTGAACTCGACCCGTTTGGTCGATCATTAGGATCCGACCAAGCATGTTTAGTGACCATAGTTGCATAGGGAATAACCTTCCGAGGTTATACCTTATGGTCACATAGTTTAAGTGGTTGTATGATAGGTAGTTTATATGCCTTAGGTAAATGACTAAAATGCCCTTTTCATGCATAATTGGATTTTAAGCATATGTAACTTAAACTTTTGTCACTTAACTAATTATGCAACATAATTAAACATGTTTAGGCATATAATACTTGTCATAGGACTAGTTAGACCTCTTGAAAGCGCGTTTGCGCGAACGACACGTTAAAGTGGCGTAAGCTACCTTAATGGGTCGTAACGGGTGGAAAAGCACTTAGGATAGGTTCCGTTTTAGAATGTAGACTTCGTTAAACCATATCACATGAGTTCCAATACTCATTTGGTTTACAAAACCTCATTCTATCCGATCTTCCGATTTAGGTTCGGTTTAATTACATAGTTACATATATTAGGTGCCGTTTGATTCCGTGATCCCTCTAGCTTTGCTTGGTTGTTATTCAAGACTTCTAAGCAATCTCAAGTGAGTACGTAGATCCCCTCTTTTTAAATGTTTTCAAGGTGATTATGTGAGTACATAGACCCCTCTTTTACTGTTTTCAATGTTTTGGGGTGAAGCATGTGTACCTAATTGTTATGTTCATGATTTCAAAGTATAATTGATTATACATATTAGTACTTATCTTTTGACAAGCTGAATGATTATTTATGGTTTAAACACTAATTTTTCCAAAGATTATAAAATTAATTGTTGAATTGTACTTATTTTATGTTCACCAGACCGATTGGTAGTATGATATAGCGCTATAGGACTAGACACCCCATTCCTATTGTCATGAAATGTCAGAAACCAATATTTTCATCCAAATAGAGATTGCCTTTGTGGTATTTCTATAGTCTCAATTGGTGTAGTTTGATGCACTAAGGTTTGGTTGAATTCTTAAATCACATTTTTATTGTATATTTTGTTATACTCCCAAAAGTATAGTTTGATATGCTATCATATGTGATATTGTACAAAACAACATATATTTTGTTAATTACTAAAACATAGTTTGATATGTTATTTATAAAACCAAAGCATAGTTTAATATGTTATTTATAAAACCAAAGTATATTTTTGATTTACTACCGAAAATGATTATTTTGACGACTAAAGTATATTTAATATACTATCTGTTTAACGATTTTGGAACTGAAATATATTTTAATATATTACTTATTCGACTTCCTTGAAACCAAAGTATATTTTTATATATACTACAAACCTTTTTATCAAAACATTGTTTTACAAACTCATTTTACTTACATATTTATTTATGCATCATTCTTTTATATCATCAAATTTCTTGTAAAATTTCGCATGATTTATAAAGAAAACATTTTTAAAGTTCATGACTATTTTGTTAAAACATTCTTTTAAACTTACAAAGTCATGAATCATGCATTAATAAAACCTATGTATCTCACAGGCATTGTTATGCTGACGTACCTATTTTTACACATGTTTCAGGTGCTGCTATGTGATGATTGTTGATACATGCTATACATAGGATGGACTCGTGCCTTAGCGACTTTAAAACTTGAAAGATAATATTTGTATTTATCTGATTTATAATAAAACAATGAGTTCAATAATTCAATAAAACGAAATTATTTAATCCATGGTTGTGAAACAATGATTCTGTTACAACACTTCCCGACGTTTCCGCCATGTTTTGTTGTTTAACGTGGTCGGGGTGTGACATGTAGTCCCCTAATCTGTTCGTTTATTGAAGCTTGTAAGCTTGTTTAACATGGATATAAGGCGTATATGGATTACATACGTGATTCAACTAAAGAATCTCTAGAAATTTAAAATATACCAGTTGTACGGGAGTTTGAAGATGTTTTTCCGGAAAATCTACCGGGGATACCACCTGTACGCGAGGTGGAATTTGACATCGAATAAGTTCCGGGCACGAAACCGGTAGCTAAAACTCTGTAACAATTAGCATCGTCGGAACTATAAGAATTGTTATCTAAATTGTAAAACCTTTTCGACAAGGAATTTATATGGCCAAGCGTTTCTCTGTGGGAAGCGTTGGTATTATTCGTAAAGGAGAAGACATACTGAAAATGGCGTTCAGAACACGTTATGGACACTATGAATTCTTAGTAATGTCTTTCGGATTAACAAATGCACCTGCGGCTTTCATGGTCCTCATGAACCGCGTTTGCAAACTGATGCTAGATAAGTTGGTGATAGTATTCATCGACGATATTCTCGTGTATTCGAAGAGTGAAACGGATCACGAGTGTCATTTGCATGAAGTACTTGAAACGCTTAGGCGTGAGAGACTTTACGCGAAGTTTTCGAAATGTGCCTTTTGGCTACGTGAGGTACAGTTTCTGAGGCATGTTATTAGTGCCGATGGAGTATCGGTAGACCCGTTCAAAATAAAAGCTGTGTCTAAATGGAAACCTCCGAAGAATTCATCAGAGATTAGGAGCTTCCTAGGTCTTGCGGGTTATTAGCGGAGATTTATACAAGATTTCTCCAAAATCGCAATGCCAATAACTAAGTTAACCCGTAAAGATGAGAAATTAGTATGGGGAAGTGCACAAGAAGATGCCTTTTGAATACTTAAAGAAAAGTTGACCAGTGCCACGGTTAATGTGTTACCAGAAGGGACTGAAGACATGGTCATCTATTCTGACGCATCCCAGCTTGGTCTCGGGTGTGTACTTATGCAACGAGTAAAATTGATCGTGTATGCTCCAAGATAATTAAAGATTTATGAACAGAAATATCTGACACATGATCTTGAAATTGCGGTAGTGGTTTGTCTTGAGAATATGGATGCATTACCAATATGTTGTGAATTTTACAATTTTCACTGACCATAAAAGTCTCAAGTACTTCTTTGCGCAAAAGAAGTTAAATAGGAGACAAAGACATCGGTTAGAGACGGTAACAGAATTGTGGGTCAGCTCAAAGACTTGAAGGATACTAGTAATGGATTAAAAACCTGGTTCAATCGGATTTAGGTTCCAAACACATGTAATGTTAAAACTCTTCTTCTAGATGAAGCCCACCAATCTCATTATTCTATTCATCAAGGAGCTACCAAAAAGTACCACAATATGAAACAAAATTTTGGTGGCCCGGAATGAAACGAGACATAATTAAATATGTGGAAAAGAATGCTTAACTTGTTTGCAAGTAAAAGCAGAACATCAGAAGCCTTACGATAAGCTTTAGTCGTTAGATATTTCGATGTAGACATAAGGGCTCATCACTATAGATCTGTTAACTAAACTACCAGGAATAACATGTGGATATGATGCCATATGGCTAATAGTTGATAGATTAACCAAGAGTGGTCAATTTATTTCTATTCGCGAGACATATACTTCTGAGAAGATATCGAAAGTATACATAAATAAAATTATATCTTGCCATGGAGTGTCGATATCTATAGTATTGGATAGAGATACACGGTTCACTTCAACTTTTGTGCATGATTTCCAAAGGTAAATGGGTACTAAGTTGTTCGGTAGTACCACATATCATTCGCAGACCTATGGGCAAAGCGGAAGAACAAATCAAACGCTCGAAGATATGATACGAGCAAGTATTATCGAGTTTGGCGGTAGGTGGGATGTCTATCTACTACTAGTTGAATTTTCACATAATAATAACTACCATTCCAGTATTGGAATGTTTCTGTACGAAATGCTTTACGACAGGAAGTATCAAACCCCAGGGTGTTGGGATAAAGTGGGTCCACTAGAATTAGCCCACAATAATATAGTCAGGAGCACTAATAAAAAGATTTAAATGATCCTGCCCAAAATCGATAAAAGTCTTACTTGACTAAAAGACTAAGACCAATCAAGTTTATGTTGGTGATATATAGTTACATTCAAAATATCCCTATAGGAAGGGGTTATCCGATTTGGGAGAAATTGAGTCCAAGATTATTGGGCCATTCAAATCATGGAACGTGTGGGAAAAATAGCTTACCGACTGGAACTACCAGAAGGATTGAACAGTATACATAGCACTTTCCATGTTTTACATCTGCGAAAGTGCTTAGCTGATGAAACAACTTATATATAAATTACGACTACATTGAAGTTGATAATAAACTAAACTATGTCGTAAAGCCTATTGTAATTCTTGATCGAAAGGTTAAAAGTTTAAGGAATAAAGAAATTAATCAAGTAAAAGTCAAATGGAACATCGGAAGGAATCAGACATGTAGGATCATTTTCAAACCCAAACGAGTCTATCAGAAGAGTTCTCGGTCTAATCAGAGGCGGAATTCATTGATTAGACTTTGTAAACAACTTGATTCACTTCAAATTGTCTTGTTTTATTGATATAACACGTTTACAGATCAATAGACACGTCGGCAGCACTTCGGTACCGGAAACATGAACCTTACAAATGATTTCGCACTGAGGGTATTTATACTAGAACTAATTTCGCATGAACCTCCCAAGCGAAATTAGATTCAAGCGAAACTTAATTTCGTGCGAAATTACTATGTAATTTCGTATGAAATTACCCTATCATACATTTCATGCGAAATTACTTAAAAACCCTAATTTCTCGAACTACGTGCCCTGATCTAACATTCTTAATACAAGACTCGATACAAGACGAAGTCGACAGACGTATGCACCAACAGACTCCCCCTCGGATGTTGACGAGTCTTCAGTGTCGAGTCTTTACAGATCTTCAGCCTTGATCAGTCTTCGGGCTTTCTCCAAAGTATTTGACAGTGTAAGCATACTCAATCTTCTTTTTCAAGATCTCGACCTGGCTATATCTTCTCTTGATCAGATCTCTTGATTCTTTAAGTTCATCAGCATCAGCAGTTAGTGTGAACATCAATTCAGGATCTGAAGCTGGCTCTATTCATCTACAGACTCCCCCTTAAAGAATGCTTGGGATTGTAGTCTGGCTTTCACAGTTTCTAGAATCACAACCTGGCTCTCTCATAGCCATAACCTGCACATTCTCTACCAGAAAGTAAATTTCACAAATTTAAACTTTCTGCTTACCACTTGTATTAATTAAATTCAAAACATCATCTTGTAATAATATGACATTTCACAAATTCTCTTAACCACTTGAATATGACACTTTCAAATTTGGTTTCAACTTAATGAACCATTTAATCATTTCAAAAACATTTTACATTTCAACAAACTTTCCCAACCCTGTTGTTCATCATGTTTAGCATTTGGAATTTTGAAAAACAGCTTTTCAACATCAGTTGTCTAAAAATCTTTTTACATTTTTTCAAAACTTTATGCTAAAACACTCCGAAAATCTTTTTGGATTTTTGAAATTAAAGAATTACAGTAAAGAAATATTTACAAACAATATTTTTTGAGAGTTTGTTTAAGAGGATCATATCAGATTTTGAGACAAATCACCAACACCATTAAGCTTTAAACATTTTAAGCTCTAAACGATTCACTTAGATTGTCAGTATACTGATCCACTTAAATTTTCACACAAAGTTCAATTGTGTCGAGATAAGAGATTAATGTTTTAGAGACTTAAACTTATTCGCGTGTCCCACCTCAGAATATACTCCCGTATCCAGATCCCAATATTCAGTCTTACAGGTGAGTATACCTAGATGATATCTGTAAATGGTTAAATGCGAGGGCCGTGAGAGCTCAGGCTATTGCTTCCGCAAAATCAGAGAGATGACGGCTTCGACTTTTGGTGGGTTCCCTTTAGAGAATCTTTTCTTTAATAGCACATGATTAGCATTTTACAATGTTTCATCATTTTTTATGCTGAGGGTGGTGCTATATTTCAAGCAAGCAAAAAGTATTATACAGGGACTAGGCCATTGCTTCCGCAAAATCAGAAGTCCCGGGATAATACCCCAGATATCATTAAGCATAAAGACCTAGTATCTCAGAAAGATGGGTCTTTCAAACAAGATTTCGGGGGTTATCCATATATCCGAGAGATGTTCCCCACGAGATAAGCAAGTTTGATATTTATATTTATATCTCGATACAATCTACTAAATGTGCAAAAACCTACTGGCATATCATCAGTGAGACCGTTTATCACTGTTAAACTTTCCAATTCTTTAGCATGCTGTGATAGTCCACTGATGTACTATCATTTCCTCTTTTTCACAACAAACTCATTTTGAATTTATCATGTTTTTGCCTTTTTCAAATTTTCTAATGTTTTTGGATTTTACGAAATTTCTTACTCCCCCTAAAATTCAAAACCATTTAAAAAAAATTGAAAACAAACTATACACAGAAAGTGACAACTGTTGTGAATTGCTTCAATTCGCCATCCACTTTGGCATAAACAATCAGAACTCCCCCTTTCAACAAAATATTTTCCCATTAAGATTTCAAAACACTTAAGTTTGTTTTAATCAAATGGTTTTTTCGGAAAATAAGTTTTGTTGATTTTATCACTCTGTAAAAATGGGGTTATGATCATCACTTTGTTTTCTCAAACCATTTAAATGAAAGTTAAATCAAGTTCAACTTAATGACCTTGATTAACCACTTATAGATGCAACTCTACCAGCTGTAAAGCAAAATATAACAATTTTAAAGAACAACTACCACTTGCAAACTGAAATACCACTTGTAAGAAAATGCCGATTCCTACTTCACACTTACCAACCTGGAAGTTCCGGCAAGTCCACAACCTGTAGAATTTTAACAATTTTTAACTGTTTCACAAAATTTTTAAAGAATGATGCCGTTTCATGCTCCACGATTACCCACTTGGGAGCTCCGGCAAGTCAGGATTTTAGTTTGAAAATGCTGTCACCCAAGCCTGACAAGCCTTGGGTGATTTTGAATCAATTCTATCCCAACCTCCTTTTGATTTATAAAAATCTTTTGCACTTGTCACTTTCCCATCTACCATCTTCCCAAATATATGTTTGACTTTCCCATTGAAAGCCTTTTCAGCATTAAATTCTCCTTTACCAGCAAAGAATTGATCTGAAATTTCAACTTTACCAACTTTCAACTTCAAGTTTTCTTTTGACAATGGCGGAAAATGTTCATCGTTCAACTCTGGAACGAAATTCTCATTCTTTTTCTCAACAAATGACTCCTCTGATTTTATGGAATCAGATTCATTATCAGAACTACTCTCAGATTTTACAACCCATTTTGTTTGTTCAAATCGACTTTTCTTTTGTAAAAATGTTTTGAAACATCACCAGTTTCGAAAGTCGAATTTTCAAACATCTTAGATTTTTCAGTTAGTTGTTTCTTTTCATCAACACATTTCTTGTTTGTTTCAAAGTTAGAAGAAACTCCCTGCTTTGAATAAGTGGACTCATGGCAATTCCAAGCAATATGTCCAGCTTTTTGACATTTAAAACAGATTCTTTTGTCAACTCTTGGAACAAATTTATTTATATTCTTCTTCCTTTCAGCAAGAAACTCTTGATTTGACTGTCTCCAAAATGGTTTCTTCTGCTCTTCTTCAGAACTTCCTCCTGCAACAAATTTTGTTTTTTATTTATAATTTTTCTCATTTTTATAATTTTCCGGGAGAATGAAACCAAGACCTTTCTTTTTGAAATTACTGTTATGGTTTGGTTTGCTTCGAAAACCTGAACCAGAACTGTAACCCTTTTTCTTGTTCAATCTCTGTTGAACTCTTAAAGTGTACTTTTTAGGTTTTTCATGAAGATTTAAATCTTTTATTTCAAAAATATTAATTTATGTTAATTTGAAAACCTGTTTAATCATTTCAGATTTGACACTTCTTATTGGAAATTCCTCATCAGAATATAATTTGTCTGAATCATTCAAAGTATATGCTACTTTGATTTGTCCATCATTCAAATTAGATTTTGATAACAGGAATTCTTTATTGTAAACCCTTTTAACCGGTGAACTCGGACTCTTTTCTAATGAACTCGAACTTTCAGACTTAGACTCCGATTTTGACTCTTCATCCATATCCAACACCTGATCGACCACTTTCTTTAACAACTCAGACTCATGATCGGTGTCAGACGCTGTTAATGTGACATCAATATTGTCTGGTAACTCATCAATGGTTTCAGACTTTAACTTTATGTTGAGAGCCTTATTTAAACGTTCCTCATTTGGCTTTCTGGGAGAATAACTATTCCAAATCGGGGGCTGACACTTGTTATACTTGACACTTTGTTTCTTACCAGTATCCGTTTCCCTCTCTTTATCTTGTAAAGCTTCAAGACCTGCAACAGTAGGATAAACTCTGTCAATCAAATAATCACATGTTGTATAACTCAACAACAATCATTTGATTCTTTCGCTTTCAATTTTTCAAGTTCCAAATCCTGTTTTAGCTTTGCACAGTCTTCAATATACTCATTGATGACCTTTTGCTTTGTCATTAAAGTTGAACTCATCATTGTCATAGCAGCATCAACTTCTAAATTTGTCTTTTTCAGACCATCAACTGTTCTGTTCAGCACATCGTATGACTCTTTCACATACTTCACATCAGACAATAAATTCTCTTTCATCTCTTCCAGTTCAAGAATTTTCTTGTCCTTCTCCTTACAGTCTTTGCATGATTCCAGACATTTCAGACAAGGTTTAATGACTTCAACTATCTTTTCAACCTCGACAATCTTTTCAACTTCGACGAGTTTCTCAACTTCGACTATTTTTTCGATCTCAACAATTTTCTCTACCACTTTCTCCACTTCAACAATTTTTTCTATCACCTTTTCAATTACTGATTCAACATGTTGTTCTTCAGCTGTCATCTTTGTCTTGTCATCAGCTATTCTTATTGTTTCCAGCTCTCTCTTTAATTTGGCAATCTTCTTCTCATTCAGCATCTCAACTTTATCTGCAAAAAACAAATTAAAACTGTCAGGATCCAGACCTTTTCTAGCTTTATTAAGATATTCTTCTTCATCATCGGTATCAATATCACTTCCTGAATCTGGAAAAATCGGTATTCTTTTCGGACTAGATTTGACTTCATCTTCTTCCAGAACTCTAGCAACAAGACCTGAACCAGGTGGAATGTATTTATCCCAGCTAAATCCCTCTGCAACCTTTTCATCATCTTGTTTAATTATACCATAACAAGCTCTTTTGTCTTTTTCTTCAATGGCACGGGCATGTGCAGTTTGTGGTTGTTGAGCAATCTGATGAAAAATTGATTTTTGATAATAATTGTTTTTTCCAGACTGATCTTGTCTTCCATCTGCTTCTTTGTTTTTGCACTCACGCTTAAAATGACCTTTTTCTCGACAACGGAAACATGTAACTTTTGATTTGTCAAACCCTATTGGTGATTTAGACAATTCATTAAAGTCATCTCTTCCGGTGATTTGTTGAAACTTTTCTGCCCTTCGAACAGCACTGGCTAAACACCACTTGTCGTCCATCAACTCAAGTTCTTCAGCATCTATCTGGTCATAATCTTCTTTGGTAAGCATCGGATTTCCAATTTTTCCAGCAATCAAACTTTCATATGATTCCAACATAGCAACAAGTGATGCCATGTGTTGCTTAGCTATTTCTGGAGACAGATTTTCACCATTTTGAATATTAAAAGTGACATTGCACTGCAGATTTGTAGAATTCTGTCGTTGAGAACTTGGTGTTGTAAGATTTGGATCAAAGCTTGAATATGAAGATGAAGATCCACCACTCTGTGTCATAGTACTACCCTTCGTTCCAGACGATCTATCAGAACTGAAACCAGTTTGAATCTTTGGACTGGGAGTAACTTCAAATTTGTTTCCTCTGTAGTATAAACTGACATCTTGTTGAGCATTTAGATTCTTCATGATTGCCATTTTCTGGATATCCAACTCGTGCTCTTCAATTTTCTGAATAAACTGTGCCTGATTCATATTTTCAGATTTTCTCATGTGTTTTAGGATCAACAAATAAGTTCCCCATTTCTGCTGTGGTAATGCATCAGCTAGTTTATCAACCCATTCATCGTCGTATTTCTTTATGTCCAATCTTCCCATTTCCAAGACTAGATGACAATATCTATCAATGGTCATTTTTGTTGTTTCATGATCAAAAGCTACAAACATGTCGAATGATTTCTTCAATAACACCTTTTTGTTTTTGATCATATCTGAGCTTCCTTTGAACTTTTGAATCAATGCTGTCCAAATTGACCTAGCAGTACCCTCATGTTGGAGCAAAACAAAGATGTCTTCTTTAATTGCTTGTTGAAGAATACTGATCATCATCTTTTCACTTGTATATTTCAATTTATCACTCTCTGAAAAGTCACAAAACGCCTTTTCAAGCCCACGATCATTTTTCGGTTTCTCATAATCTTTCTCTAATGAACACCATGCGTCAAACTTATAAGCTTGCACCCAGTTCTCAAACCGATTCTGCCATCCTTTAAAATCATCAATGTACATAAGTTTTGGCGGTTTCTGGTAAGTTCCTGTCTCATTCTCATTGAACAATGTTTCGGCAGCTGTAACTGGTGCAACTGGTGTAGCAAACGCATTGTAGAATTCCTCTTCCATGATTCAGTAATCTGTATCACAAAGTCAACACGGTTCAAAGTCAACAAGGTTCACACGAAATATGAGTTCAAACGAAAACACTTGGTGCGAAATTATCAATCTCAAGCGAAAAAAGAATTGGTGCGAAATAGCCTCTTTCAAACGAAATTAATTTTCACACGAAATATAGTTTGGTGCGAAATAAGGTAATTTCGTGTGAACTAAGGTAATTTCAAACGAAATCACACTTTGAAGCGAAATTAGGGCTAATTTCGTGCGAAATTATGTAATTTCGTGTGGAACTCTCAAACGAAGTTACACTTTAATGCGGAATTATCCTTTTCGAGCGAAATTAGGTAATTTCGTATGAAATCAAGCTGGTAATTCCATACGAAATAATGCTGACGTCATCATATTAGATCTGATTTTCAAGCGAAATTACAGATTTTACCAATTTTAGTTCAAATTTAGGTCCAATTCTTTCAAGGATTTGTTAAAACACTGTTTCGCATGACATGTATGAAATTCAATCCATTTTGACCGCGAAATTTTGTAAATTTTGAAAAAGAAGGTGTAGAAGTCAGATTTTGAAGAAAAACAAGCTGATTTTGGTAAGAACTCTTCTTCCTGAGCTCTGATACCACTTGTAGGATCGTTTTCAAACCCAAACGAGTCTATCGGAAGAGTTCTCGGTCTAATCAGAGGCGGAATTCATTATTAGACTTTGTAAACAGCTTGATTCACTTCAAATTGTCTTGTTTTATTGATATAACACGTTTACAGATCAATAGACACGTCGGCAGCACTTCGGTACCGGAAACATGAACCTTACAAATGATTTCGCACTGAGGGTATTTATACTAGAACTAATTTCGCATGAACCTCCCAAGCGAAATTAGATTCAAGCGAAACTTAATTTCGTTCGAAATTACTATGTAATTTCGTTCGAAATTACCCTATCATACATTTCATGCGAAATTACTTAAAAACCCTAATTTCTCGAACTACGTGCCCTGATCTAACATTCTTAATACAAGACTCGATACAAGACGAAGTCGAAAGACGTATGCACCAACAAGACACCTCTTGGGAGTCCGAGGAAGAGATACCATGCTTATACTCTTCCTTAATTGATACGTAGTATGATTTCGAGGATGAAATCCTCTTTAAGGGGGGTAGACTTGTAACACCCCTAAAATATTAAATTATATATGCTTGTATACATGTATAATTATATAAATATCGAAAATAAAAAAATGAGATAAAAACTAGGAATAACTAACCTGGTTAAAATCCTGTTATAAAAAAAGATGAGAAACAAGTGATGTTAGTCATTTTACATATCCAAAAACTAGAGGGACTAAATTGGATTTGTTTGAAAGTTGTTTTTTTTAAAACATTAGATAAAGTCCAACACACACACACTTGTGTGTGTTTTACCCTGATCGATCAAACACAGAGCAAACAAGCAAGGTCTTGTTCAAAACCCTAAATTCATCAAATTCTATCAAAAATCAAAGAAGAAATCGATTAGGAATCAATCACAAGCTAGAATCTTGATCACCAATCTTAGAGGATCAAAAGGTATGCTTAATTTTGATCTTTGGTGAAACCTTGATTTGTTATGAATTCTTATGAATGAAATTCTTGAATGATTAATTGATATTATGGATAATTTAAGGTGAATACATGTCTAGGAACAATTCCTAGATAAGAATTTAGTGATTTTGAATCATTATCACTTGAATTGATGAACTATCATATGTGGGTTATATGGGTTTTGTGATAAACACTTGAATCATTGTGATAATTGATGTTAATTGATTGTGATGATGTAAGTTCAAGTGTTGTTCATGTTATTCTTGTCATATGAATATGAAAAGGGTGCTTTGATATGGTTAATTAGTTACATATGAACATGGTAATGTTATAGTAACGATCTCGCCTTTAAGGTGTTCGACAAAATGTTTAAGTGAATCTAGAAATATTGATTTATATGAAAGAATCACTTATTTGACTAGTTGAAAACAATGGATGTTTAATATAGAAATATGAATTCTAAGCGATATGTTCGAATGGAATTCTATAGGCAAATTTGGTGGATTGTCAAGTAGTCAAGGCGGAACGGATAGTCTTTTGAAAGGAAATCTTTAAAGGTACGTGGCTATACGCTTCGTAAAATATTTTTTACTAGTAGGATGATTATTTATTTTGAATGATAAATGTTAAGTGAAACATTATGAAGTTTGGTTAACATTAAAAACGGTGGATTCCGTAAGAATAAACCAAACGGATTAATTAAATTCTAACGACAAGTTAGAAGATATATAAAGTGATGGATTTCACTATAATTGGCGAATGGGTCAACTTGACTCAAACAACGGATGTTTGGTAATATAAAGCGACGGATGTCGCTAATGAAACCAAACGGGTCAAAAACAACCAAAGTAATGAAGCTTTGGTGAAGGAAAGCGAAGGGTTTCGCTAATATAAGACAAAACAGAAAGGTTGCACGCTTAAAGATGTCAAAATGATGCCGGATTTTTAACTAATAAACATTATAGCCGTTAGCCGAGAAAGGGTAACGCTGAATATAATTCGTAAACTAAGTTGTGAGTACTACCAAAAGATGCATGACTACAATATAGAATTCCTGTTAAGAGTGTTTAACTAATTATAGTTAAACGGGTCGAATAAACATATTCATACAAATAAGTGCTCATAAAGTGCATGTATAACGCCCGTCATTTCAGAAATGTTACACGTGTTAGTTGTATAGAAGTTTTGGGGTTAAAAAACCAAGTGTAATGGACCCTATTTGTGAACGGGTCGAATAGTTTGAAATTAATCATAAATCCGAGAGCATAAATTTAAGAATTTTGTAAATTCAGATGTCGGATTTTGAATTCATGTTATAGAGTGTTGAATTACGGTCAGGTAGGAAGATACGGATCGTAAAACGGATCAATAACGAACGAGTTATGACCGTTTTCGTAATACTAAGAATTGCTGAAAAAATGCAGGTTTGAAAACCAAACATGTTGTCGAAATGTACTTGTCGCGTCACACGACGGAGGCAGTCAACACGGTCGCGGCACACGACACCCCTCGCGTCGCGAGACGGGGTTTTGTGAGCTTGGTCGCGGCACGCGACGGCTTCAA
Organism: Helianthus tuberosus; assembly: GCA_030545235.1. NCBI lineage: Eukaryota > Viridiplantae > Streptophyta > Magnoliopsida > Asterales > Asteraceae > Helianthus > Helianthus tuberosus. Next base: position 133,111,355 of record CM060384.1, read on the forward strand.
AAGCCTGGAAAATCGTTGCTGTTGTTTGTTTGGGTCATAGGAACTCTTATAAACATGTTTTTACACTCTTTTAACTAACAATATTGAGTGTTTGATTGTAGGTAATTAACGCCATTATGCGGATGACGATCATGCGATGAAAGAACCGAATACACACTTATATGAAGCTTCTGCAACTAATCAAGACCTTTGTTACTAAACTCGTCAGGGTTGTTTTGTCCAACTCATGTAAATATTGTCTAAATGTTTTGCAAGCTAAGTAAGTTTAGTTATGAAAATATGGTTTGAAACTTTAGTAAACGCATTTTGAAGGTTTGAACTTTATATAAAGGTTATTAAGTTGATGTTTTTTTAATAAATGCATTTTAACTGCATTATATATTGTATGAAATATAAAGAGAATGTAAGGGTCTTACATCAACTCCAGGAATTACTTGATAAAGGCTTCATACGCCCTAGCACATCTCCATGGGGCTCACCTGTCCTTTTCGTGAAAAAGAAGGATGGATCGTTCCGAATGTGCATCGATTATAGGGAACTCAATAAGCTTACTATCAAGAATCGCTATCCCTTACCCCGAATCGACGATTTGTTTGATCAACTACAAGGGGCTACGTGTTTTTCCAATATTGATCTACGCTCTGGTTATCACCAGTTACAAATTCAAGAGGAAGATATACCTAAAACCTCTTTTCGAACCCGCTATGGCAATTATGAATTCGTCGTTATGCCCTTTGGACTTACAAACGCACCCGCAGTTTTCATGGATTTGATGAATCGCGTGTGTAAACCCTTTCTCGACTGCTTCGTCATCGTGTTTATCGATGATATCCTTATCTATTCGAAGTCGAAAGCCGAAAACACGCAGCATCTACGTTTGGTTCTCGAGCTTCTCCAAGGGAATCGCCTCTACGCCAAGTTCTCCAAGTGTGAACTTTGGCTTGAGGAGGTTCAATTTCTCGGTCACAGTGTCAATAGTCAAGGTATTCACATCGATCCCGCGGAGATTGAAGCAGTTAAGAGTTGGATTACACCAAAAACCCCGTCCGAAGTTCGTTCTTTTCTCGGATTGGCAGGTTATTACCGATGATTTATCGCTGATTTCTCTAAAATCGCCGTTCCTCTCACCTCTCTGACGCATAAAGACAAGATTTTTGTTTGGGGAACCGAGCAAGAGGATGCCTTTCAAACACTCAAGCGTATACTTTGCAACTCTCCTATACTCGCGCTACCTGATGGAAACGACGACTTTGTAGTCTACTACGATGCCTCTAACCTATGTCTTAGTTGTGTGCTTATGCAACGAGACAAGGTTATCGCGTACGCGTCTTGCCAGCTCAAAGTCCACGAGAAAAACTACACAACCCACAATCTCGAACTCGGTGCAGTTGTTTTTGCGTTAAAGATTTGGCAGCACTACCTTTACGGTACCAAGTGTACGGTCTTTACCGACCATAAGAGCCTACAACACATCTTGAACCAAAAAGAGCTGAATATGCGCCAACACAGATGGGTTGAACTTCTCAACGACTACGACTGTGAGATTCGCTACCACCCAGGCAAAGCAAATATCGTTGCCGATGCTCTTAGCTGACGAAGCTATTTACCTAGTGTTCGTAATGTTCAAGCCTAACACGACCTCAAGCTCTTATTCGCGACGCTCAACACGCTTGTTTTACCGAACGCACTTTGAAGGAAGAACGAATTCTTGGAACCGAAAACCAACTAGTGAATAAACCTAACGGTATCTTTCACTATCTCGATGGAATTTGGATCCCCAGTCGCAATAACCTTCGGGTGACATTGCTAACTGAAGCCCATAAATCCCGATATTCCATTCATCCCGGTGCCGACAAGATGTACCAGGAGCTGCGTGCCAGGTATTTGTGGCCTGGAATGAAGAAGGATATCGCTCTCTACATTTCGAAATGTCTGACTTGTTCGAAAGTCAAGGCTGAACATCATCGACCCTCTGGCTTACTCGAACAACCCGAGATCCCTATGTAGAAATGGGAGAGTATAGCTATGGATTTCATTACAAACTCCCACGCACGCCATCAGGTCATGATAGCATTTGGGTTATCATTGATCGACTTACAAAATCCGCTTACTTTCTGCCGATACGAGAAGACTTTAAGGTAGAACGATTAGCACGAATCTATACCGACGAATTCATTTGTCAACATGGGACACCTCGTGACATCATCTCTGACCACGATGGTCAGTTTACCTCGCGCCTTTGGGAAACTTTTCAAACCGCTCTCGGTACTTCCCTTAATCTCAGTACTGCTTTCCATCCCCAGACCGACGGTCAGACTGAGCGCACGATTCGCACCCTTGAAGACATGCTTCGTTCGTGCGTTATAGATTTTGGTGGTAATTGGGATTCGCATTTACCTTTAGTTGAACTCTCGTACAACAAAAATTATCACTCTAGCATTCAAATGGCACCATTTGAGGCATTATATGGAAGAAAATGTTGATCGCCTATTGTATGGCACGAGATCGGAGATGCGCAAATTACCGGTCCTGAGTTACTACAAGAAACGACTGACAAGATCCTCCAGATACGAGACAATCTCTTGAAAGCTCATAGTCATCAAAAGAGTTACGCTGATAAACGCCGCAAGCCCCTTGAGTTCAAAGTTGGTGATCATGTACTCCTAAAGGTTTCACCTTGGAGGGGGTGATCCGATTCAGCAAGAAAGGAAAGCTAGCGCCTCGATACGTTGGACCCTTTAAGATTCTGAAAAGAATTGGCAAAGTGGCCTACCGACTCGAATTATTGGAGGAACTCAGCAACGTACACTCGACTTTCCACGTTTCGAACCTCAAGAAATGTCTAGCCGAAGAGAATTTGCATGTCCTTCTCGAGGATTTGCAAGTGGACGAAACATTACACTTCGTGGAAAAGCCAGTGGAAATCATGGATCGAGAGACCAAGAAACTCCGACGCTCTCGCATTCCTATAGTGGAGGTTCGCTGGGAAGGCAAACGCGGTGCCGAGTTCACTTGGGAACTCGAAAGTGATATGAAAGCTAAATATCCACATCTCTTCATTACGCATGCGCCTTAATTTCGGGACGAAATTCCCTGAAGTAGGGGAGGCTGTAACAACCCGACTTTCCAAGTCAAAGTCAAAGTACAAGTCAAAGTCAAAGTCAAGACATGTCAGTATTCAGATCTGTCTTTTCCTTCTTAATTATTACTTGTACTCTCGGGATTCCGATTATTACTATGGGTCGACTATTTTAAAATGACATTTCAAACTATGTTTTACAACACATTCTATAACGCTTATTCAAAACGCATTTATCGCATTTCACACATTTAAAACACATACTATTTAACGCATTTTATCGCATATTACATCGCATGTTTATACTAAACGCTACCACATCGCTATCACATTGCAATCTAAAAGCAATTTGAAACGCGGAATTACTTTATGCGTTTTATGTGTTAAGTGTGTAGTGGTTATGTTATTTGTCTAACTAGTTGTTTAAATATTGCTCGGTTTATCTCGTCGCAACGCTTACTCGCAACTCGCTTAAACACAACGCAATGCTTATCGCACGAAATGAAAGTTGGAAAACCAACTTGCACCAGCCAACTGATCGAATGACCATACGGTCGAATGATCATCCGACCGGATGGCCATCCGATCGGCTGACCATCCGACCCACTTAACTCCACCGCCTTATCTCCCTTTCACCTATAAATACCCACCTGTCACATCAACTGTTCATTGATGTGATAGCTCTATCTGACCCAACTCGCTCCAGCTCGTTCTAAGGCACCTTTCTCTCGATTTCAAGCAATTCTCGTAAGTTTTCACTCTAAATCTTGTACTTACATCTTCATTACACACATCTCCATCATCTTCCCCACTAAAATCACTATTTTACGCCATGGAATCGTCTGATTTGGACTGCTTTAGGGTGACGTCATCACGGGTTCTTATGAACACTGAAGTATGACATCATCTCATCAAAGTTTATCCAGATCTAAAGGATTTCTACACCTTTTTACACTGATATCGACTAAATCTAAACATTTAACAACTGATTCAAACTTTTCTCCAACATTCTTCACTTTTCTACTCAAAACTGATGGAATCTAGACACGTTCAGGCTCTCTACTCTTTCTCTAGTGGAGAACCGGTCTGAGAACGGTTTTCCACCGAAGAAGACGACTGACTCACGGGTTGAACATGAAACTCCATCTTGAATAGCCGAGTCTGATCGAATGGGGTGGTTCCCATCCGATCGACTGAGCTGGACTTGGTGTGGTTTCCGTTGTTTAACACGTCGTCATTTCGTCTCCGTTAAACCGCAAAACTTTTAACTTAACTGGTTTTACAAAGTTTTCAAACAAAATGGTTGCTTGATCGAATAGCCTTCCGATCCGATGACCATCCAATCGAATGACTATTCGACCAGGCGACTGTACTTTACAAGTTCAACACTTAAACAATTTTACAAAACTTCAAAGAATATCAGCTTTTCAATCGAATAGCCATCCGATCGAATGGCCATCCTTCCGGATGACTATCCGATCAAATGACTTGAATTACACTACAACGAAAATTTCAAAAGTTCAACAATTTTCAAACACACGCATCTCACTCGAATGATCAGCCGACCGAATGGTCATCCGTCCGGATGATCATCCGACCGACTCACATTCGACATTCGACACGCTGTTTTACACGTTGTTCAACGCTTACACTATCGTTCCCTGATCAGGCTAACTCCACAAGCGCCCCTTCAATCCAAGGCTGTGTTTATTGTTAAATACATATTGTGAGTATGCTCAAACCCATTTTCCTTAACGCACTTTGGGTGTTACATACGTTCTCTATATCAAATCACACCAAACACACAACACAAACACTTTTAACGCTAACCGCTCTCACATGTTATACATGACTCGATGAATACTTGTATGTTATGTTTACACAGCGATTGTTTGTCTGACACCTTAGCAACGATAGTACTATAGTTTGGACTCAGCACCTATCGTGTACAGGGGTTGTTAAGGGTTTTACTTCACATGGTCACAGTGGTGATAATGTTTTGCGCATTCTACCACTCGCATTCATGTCGGTTGCATATGTCATTGTCGATAGCTTACTTGCTTCACCTTTCTACGTGTTACATGTTGGTTATGCGTAAACGCTTTCGCTATACTATATGCTATTAAACTTGTGTACTCACCTTTACACTCTGTGTATTGACTTTATTCTAACGTATGTGACAGGTGTTTAGGATGCTATGCTTTACTTGGTGAAACGAGTAGGAAGGTCTAGAAACGTCATTCAATAAAATCTGAGTTATCGGAACAGTTTAATTATCTTTGAGAACAATGTCTGTAATAACTGTTTATGCTTTATATGTTTATGGAATGGGACGTGAACATTAAATATATTGTCACTAAAAGTTGTTATGGATTCTCCTGGACAATCTGTTTCGCTCAGTGCCGCGCCCCGACGATTCCGGCATCGGTTGGGGTGTGACACTTTGTGCTTGATTATCTGACCATCTTGACCAATCTTTGTCTTGAACAACCACTTAAGACCGACTAGATTCTTCCCTGCAGGCTAGGTGACCAACTTCCATGTTCCATTCCGATTAATGGCAGATAATTCTTCCTCCATTGCAAGAACCCATTCTTTATTTTGAACTGCATCATTAAAACATATAGGATCCGATATGTTTAGAGCAAATTGACAATTCGAGTAATCAGTTGGCATTATCTCCTCAGTGTTAGCATATAAGTCAGACATTGATCTGACCCGTATAGGAGCAGATGAACCTGAACTTGACCTTGCACTAAGCTCAACTTGATTAGATACGGCTGGGGAAGTGGGCTCTTCCTAATTAAATGAAGGACTTGCTGGAGTTTCTGCATTATCAGCCACATTTTGAACTTCTTCACTCACTTCTGCAAGAAATGGATCAGCATACAATCTTTCATAGACTTGCTTCACAGACTTGTGCACCTCTTGCCAATTCCAAGCAGCAACTTCAATTATTGTTGTATCTCCACTCCTTTGAGTTTCAAACTTCTTTGTGATAGGATTGAACAATCTATATCCATTGCCATGTGAAGAATAACCAATGAAGATCACTTTGTTTGATCTATCATCTAGTTTTCTTCTACCATGTGCAAACACATGACCATATGCAATACAGCCAAAAACTTTCAGATTTGAAACATCAGGTTTTTCATCAAACCATACCTGATAAGGAGTTTTGTCTTGGACTGCAGTTGTGGGGGACCGGTTGATGACATAAACTGTAGTAGCAACTGCTTCAGCCTAGAGATAGTTTGGTAAAATTTTCTCCTTCAACATACTTCTCGCCATGCCCATAATTGTTCTATTTTTCCTTTCCACGACACCATTGTGTTGAGGAGTGTGAGGTTCTGTTAATTCTCTTTGAATCCCATGCATTTGACAAAACGAATTGAACTCCTTTGAACAGAACTCTCCTCCTCTATCTGTTCTCAACCCCTTAATCATATATTCACTTTATTTTTCAACCAAAGCTTTGAACACTTTAAACCTTTCAAAGGCATCAGACTTTTTTGTAATGAAATATACCCAACACATTCTAGATACATCATCTATAAGCAGTAGATAATACAAACTATGCCCTAGACTTTGTACCTGCATAGGCCCACAAAGATCAGCATGCACAAGTTCCAGCTTTTTTGTAGCCCTCCATGAATTAGCTTTAAATGGAAGCCTAATCTGTTTACCCAGGATACACCATTCACATATCTCTGCCCCTTTTATTTTCGGCATGCCAATTACCATTTGTTTTTCATATAAATTCTTCAAATCACTAAAGTTAACATGTGCATATCTTTTGTTCCATAACTGAATCACAGAAGTATCATTAGGAGTGCAGTTACATGATTTTGTAGCATCAAGAACAAACATGTTGTTGTTTGACACATGAATCTGCATAAGATTCACATCACGACTTCTTATAGTGCACATGCCATCTTCAAACAAAAGTGAATATCCCTTTCGCATGAGTTGCCCTACACTCAAGAGATTATACCCTAGATTGGTGCATAGTAGACATCACTCAAAAGCTTGAACCTGCCAGGACCAGTATTGATACGAACTACACCTTTGCCTTCAATTGCAAGAGTCTTTTTGTTTCCTAACTGAACTTCAAGCTTGAATGACTTATCTAACTCGGTGAAAATGGTTCTTGACCCTGTTATATGATTTGAACACCCTGAGTCAATGAACCACAGGTTGTTTATTTCATTGGCAGGAGTCGTTTTTGTCATGAGAGCAAATGGATTTTCACAATGAGTTGTGTAAGCCATAAACAAATATTGTTCTTCGTTTTTGTCTCCTTGTTCATCACTTTCTGCTGCAACATTCACTTGTGCTTCATCATTATACCAAAAGTATTTTGATAAGTGGACATACTTCTTGCAAGTATAACATTGAGGCACTTTGCTTCTATCAAGTGATCTGCCCCTTCCACGGCCCCTGAAGCCTCGATGACCTCTACCACGTGTGTTTGTTGGCCGATTGCTTTCTTGGATCATTTGTAATTCATGATCTTCAACTTTTCCTGATTTTTCTGTGGATCTACTATTGAGTCTCTATTCCTGGGATTGTAGAGATCCCATAAGTTTTACTGGTGTAAGTTTGGTGAGATCAAAAGAGACCTCAATGGACGACACAATATAGTCAAACCTAGGGGTAAGACTACGCAAAATTTTCTCAACAATAGCCTGGTCAGTTACAACTTCACCATATGATCTCTTTTAACTCACAATTCCCATAACTCTGGAGAACTATTCGCCAACAGTTTCTCCTTCTTTCATGGTCAGATTTTCGAAATTTCTTCTTAAACCCTGAAGTTTGATTGCTTTTACTTGCGTATCTCCTTGATACTCCATTTTCAAGATCTCCCAACTCTCTTTTGATGATTCAGCAGCCGCAATTCTGGAAAACAATTGATCATGCACAGCTTGTTGAATTATCGCCATAGCATGAGCATCTCTTTTCTTTGCATTCTTGAGTTTGCCTACATCTGTCTCAGATTCATTCACACCTTGTTCAACCATATCCCATAGATCTCTTGACTTCAGAATTGTTTTCATACAGATACTCCAGTGTTCATACCCTTCTCCCTTAAAGACAGGGATTGGAGTAAGAGGAGTGGGTAACGTACTTGTTTGTTCAGCCATAGCAGATCTGTTTTGAAGTAGGGATTAAAAACAAAGAATGATTACACTCTGGCTCTGATACCATTGATGGTATTAGAACTATAATATTCTCATGAAACTTTAAACAATGAGGATCAACTCAGGCTTTGATTATTGCTTTTGTGAATGAGAAAACAAGAACATATAGGTTGCCATTATATAGGCCAGCATACAACGGCTAATTAAACAAAAGACTTGGACTAGCTAACAACTTAGACTAATTCAAAAATAACCAACGGAACAAATAAACTCCAAAGCCCACGTGCATGATCCTTGAACCTTCTAGAAGACATGTGCATAGGAGGATATAATCACATTTTAATATTTACTCGGTATATCAAAAGATAACGCGGAAAGAAGGGAAGAAGAGGTATTGAACTTGAATTTCTTATGTTTTCATTGGAAGGCATTTCATTGACTAATGTCTGAATTTGATCTTCTTTTGTCTGGCAGATAGATAGATATATAGGAAAGCTACTATTGCTTATAAAACTTGGTCAACTTAATTAGGTGAAGATTTGTTTTTCTGTTATAACAGGCAAGCCTTGAGACGCTGCTTATATTTTAAATGTTCTCGTTTTGCTAAAAGAACTCCTCTAGCTAATAGCTAATAACCAAAAGTGGTGCACTGGACGGAGGAGGAGATCGAGCTTGTCACTTCGATCGTCGACGCACAGCGTACGTTACAACGCGGTCAAACCACGTATTGGGGAGAAGCGTTCCAACAATACCAACAACACGTTGGTAACAGTCGCAACAATTTAAAAAATATAAACTCAGCCAACATGGCACCCCAACGTCGCTAACCCATGCCGCTGCCACACCCTAACTTTTTTTTGGGTGGTTCGATGGAGCCCACAATCGGCACGTGTCGAGCAAAGCACCCAACCCAAGCCCCCCACTCCCCGCAGCCTTATGGTATCTTTTCTACTAAAATTACATAAACTAGTGAGTAATCATTATAAAACATATAGGTGAATCTATAAAGCTTGTTAACTTTGCTTATGGTATCTATTCTTGTCACACCCCAACCGATGGCGGAATCATCGGGGTGCGGCACTGAGCGAAACAGATTGTCCATGAGTATCGATAACAACTATTAATTACCAGATACTTAAAATGTCATGTCCCATACCATAACATATCCAAATAAAACAGTTATTACGAATAATTGTCTCATAAACAGATTCTGATCCGACAACTCAGATTTCAAAATAGATAAATTGTTTATTTGTTTCTAGACTCTTTCCTAGCCTTGACTTCATCACACAGCAAACAAGGCATCCTAGCATCTTAAGCACCTGCCACATACGTTAAAGTAAAAGTCAATACACATAGTGTAAAGGTGAGCATACAAGTTTGTTAATAGCATAGACGTACAACGTGTGATGTGAAGCATGTAAGTTATCGACATGATCTAACAATACCAATGACTGCGGGTTGACTGCACAGGGCAATTCGTAACACATATTCACCACTGAGAATCATGTGATTAATTAGTCACCCATGACTTTTGCGGAAGCGTGATTATTGGTGTGACTTCTTAATACCATAACATTCAATCATAACAATGCTACATGATAAAAACCGTAAGATATTCATCCATTAATTAAGTTTGAAAATGACACAGCAACATTGTCTGAAACATAGACTCCAAATTCAAGTTACAACCCACAACATGTTTAAATGAGTTCATGAAGACTCAACAAAAGACCTTAAATGAAACCGGGTTTAGAAACATGTATCCCATCCAGGAATAGAATACACTTCCTAAACTCTAACGACCTTGGATGACATCTTTTATTCATGACGCAGCTTGACAACATGCACACACCTGCCAGATCCACTTAGTTCCCTGAAATACATGTAATTTGAAAAATCAACAAAAGTTGAGCGAGTTCATGTGTAAGTGTATGAATAAACATTTGAAGTATGTCTTGAATGTATGTATGTCCCTGGTATGTAGCAATAAGGAAAAAGAAGATCACCAATGGGTTGCAAAGCCAATGGTATGTGTGAAATTGGTGCAGGAAGACTCAAACCTAGCGGATTTTGCCACGGCTTCAGTTTGTGGACATAGTCACCACATGGGCCACCCTGGTCCTCATGGGTGTGGGCTCGCTACACCCAAATAGATCTATCACTCATGTCCCTCGGTCCTACGACGAGGATTATTGGTCTTAAGTGTTATACCCACCTTTCACATGATCAAGCAGTAACCCTCCTTAGCTAACCATACCATGTATAAAACGTTTGTAATAATTGTAACATGTATTTCACCCCCGAACTATAAAACTGAAAACAGTTAAAAGAAAAGGGGGATATGAACTCACAGTATTGCGTCTTCTATACTCGTAACCCAAATCTCCTCAGCAAACACGACTCCCTACAATGTACTAGGGTCTATTAGACGAACGGGCCGTGCCTTGCCTTAGTATTTACATGTTTGAGTTACGTTTCTGATATTATTCCAAGTTATAATTACTTGTTAAAATAATAATTATTTTAACTTAAATTATATTTAGTTTTGGAATAATGTTTAAGCAATATTTCTGTATTAATACTTCTCAAGTATTTATCTTCGTATTTCCTTCCCAAGGATGGGGGTATCTCGTACATGTATATATGTATTTATAGTTCCCAAACAATATATTTTCAAGTCTTATCTTAGAAAATATATATAAACTTATTTTGTCCAAAAATAATGTATTTCAAGAAAATATATATTTTTCCCAAAAATCATATATCTTCTAAATATACTAAGAAAATATATTTTAACTTCCCAAAAATAATATATTTTCTCCTTGTCGGAAATACGATTTTAGTAATATTTACAAAAATCATTTTTTCATTTCTTGCATCCAAAATAGTATTTACCAAAAATATATTTATAACGGTGTTTTCCGGAATATTACGTAAGTTACGTTCTTGCGTTCGATTTCACAATATTAAGTGTGTAACTTATATATTTATCCGTTGTGATTTTTGGTAATACTTTGGGTTGTAATTTCTTGGTATTATGTTAAGTTATATTATTTTACCCTAAAATAACATAACTATTACACCAAGTATACAAATAATCACACACAATGTGTTATTAATGTAAATATATATTCTAAATACATATTTATCCATTTTTATTTATAAAGACCAACCTCCAATATTTGTATTTTTGTAACAAAATCTATGGCAAACTTTATATTGAAAACCATAGTTTAAAACATACTTGTAAATATTTGTTTAGAAAATATTTTTCTAAGTGTTTGTATTTTTAGAAAATTTTGCCATAGTTTCCCCTAAATATGGAGGTGTCCATGCTATTTAAGCATATCATTTTCTTTTCAAAATCAACACACAATAATCAACAATCAACCCTAAACAATATTATACTTTCCAAGTGCTAAAACAAAGCTATCTACATAATAATCATGAACTTGAGTTTTCATAAAAACTTGTAGTAACTTGGTAGTATGTTTAGTAGACTTAGTTACCCTTTAAAGTGTGTTTATCTCTTTAAAAATCTCATTCTTGAAAGATTCAAGTGTTTACAACTTGTTAGATGATTTTTCCAAAAATCATTCTTTTGAAATTTTCTTGTAAACAAAGTGTTCTTATACTTGTTTTATCATCCAAAAATAGTGTATATTTAAGTAAGAACCATGATCTTCTAAAAGTTACATTTTGAACTTGGTTCTTTTGGAAAACTACTCATGAATCTTAGATCCATGAGATTACTAACTCACTTTGTTTATTATTTTACAAGAAATCATCTTATTATTCAAGTTCATGCTTGCACATGAGGATGATCATCTTGTTTCATTACATAATCATCCTCTTAGTTGCTAGATCATGTGTTTAATCACAATCTAGCAAGCTCCTTATGGTGATCAACATCATATTCTCAAGTAAATAACAATCAAACATCATTCATACACTAAACAACATAGTTTCATCATATATCAAGCTTTATGTTCACGATTCATGTTTATGTTCTTTGGTGTTCATCAAGATAATCAATGTTTATCATCTTTTAATCAATCAAAATTAGAAGTAACAAAGGTTATGAGGGTCTTACTACTAGCTCTAAGCTAGGGAAGAACACAAGAAGATGATGATAGCAAAGGTGTTGGATAAAAGCAATTGATGGAGGTCCTTCAAGATCCAAGAGCACCGAGCTTCCTTAAACACCTTCTAGCATCATGTAGTGACCTTGGAATGGATGGATGATGAATGAAAAGTGGTGGTGGTGTGGGTGCTATGTTCGGCCGAGAGGAGAGGGAGAGAGGAGGAGAGATGTGGTGATGAAGATGAAGTGAGCTCTAGAGTTCTTATAATCCATCTTATACCTTTGTCCATTGGGTCTTATGTCTTCAATAGTACAAGCTTGATCTTGAGGCAATCCAAGTAAGATCAAGTGAGATTTAGAGAAGATTATGCAAATCTTGAGAGTGGGCCACCTAGTGGCCGATTACTAGCATGGGGGGGGGGGGGTCTAAGTGTAATTTCCATCCATTAAGTTAAATTAAGGTTCAAATCCAAGTGTTTAGTTACAAGTGTTATTTACTAGATATTTTTAGTGGGGTGTTATGATGTTCGGGGATCATACTAGTTCAGAAACATTAAAACAATGCTTCTAGTATAATTTTGGTGTTTCGGGTAATGTCCGGTTATTTGGTTAGATACCGGTTCGTTAAAGTGTCAAACTATTCCGTTTAGTGTTCTTTAAGTACCCTTTTATGACACTTTTAATTCTCGACACTAGAAAGCATTCAGGACCATTTTGCCATATTTTTGCACATTACTAGCTTGTTTAAAAGCTGAATTTTGCTGAAATATGCAGAATTCTACACTTTGAGTGGGTTTTAGGCACTTTCCGGCACTTAAACTATCACCTAGTGACGCAGTTTTATGGTCCTTACTTCCCCACACCATACTAGTGTAGTACCTTGTTTCTGGCCCTTACGGGGTCTCAAAACACTGTCTGTCTATGTACTGAACACCGTCAGCATTTTGCTGAGTTATCCGCTAACTATGCTAACCGTGCTGTGTGCATCATTTATGTCACTAAACGTTTATATGTAAAAATGATGTGACAATATGAAATGTGATGCACATGTATGTATGGTACAGAAATCAGAAAGCAGTTTAAGTCATCAGTGGTAATTAAGCACAGTCATTAAGCACTAATCGATATTAATTAATTGTATGGATACCTGGATTTTTGACAGTTGTCACATTCTCCCCCTGTTAAGAAAATTTCGTCCTCGAAATTTGTACTACCTTAACTCCTTAGGGTTTCATTATGCATGTATATGAATAATACGGGGGTAGAGAGAAACTGAATCTAATCTTATTCAAATCAGGCGAATCCAAGGATATCTTACTATAATCGGAACCCAACAGTTAAAAAGTATGTGTTTCAGGATTTGTTGTCAAAGATACAAGACGTATTGACGTATAGTCTAGTGTAATCCAGTTAACAGTGGTTACACAAAAGGGGAGTTTTGACCAATAGGATTTTCAAACAAACGGTCACAATATGCAAACGAGTTTTTCACAAACCATAGCATCCGCTAAATGAACCCAAAATCAACAACTTGAATATGAAAAAGATCTGTCAACTTTCGAATAAATAAATGGTAAGGATTAGTGTGTTGACATTCTTGAATTGCGAAGATACACCGAATGAAATACAAGCGAATCTGGTGTCTCATTGTCTTGATTCGTAGTTGCATCAGGAATGTTTAAATGACAAGTCAAACAAAAGTACATGTAGTTTTGTGTGAAACGATTGACCATGATTAGCACAAGCTACAATTTGTAATGACACCACAAGGTGTCGTAATTGACATATTCCAACAACAGCGGTGACCGAACAAGTCCACCGTGCTTGGAATCAAAGGAAAGTGTATTGAAACAATTCTGAAATTTAATTTAAACAGCGCCATGGGGTTTTTTTTAATCGAATTTGGAACATCAAAGAGCTACTGTTTCTGATTAAAGATGGTAAACAATAAACACTGCGAGGTATTCAATTTGTAACGAAAGAATCGTTAGGAGGTACACCGTGATATGAAATGAATCTTGGTACCATTGTCTCAACACACAACTGTGTTGAGACCGCTTTAATAGTGATAAACAAAACGGATTTAGAACAATTAAATAGACAATTAAATCCGTGTATAGGGTGCGTAACTAAATTAGCGCAAGCTTCAGTTCTGTGAAAGTATCACCGCAAGGTATCGAAACCAGTCAAATGATTTAGTGGAGTCGTAGACCAACCAAATCTACTACGACTCGAAATAAAAGAATCTTTGCAAAAATATTTGAATATGATGCTCCCAATACATCATATGACGTCTTAAACTGAATATGCGAAAGGATAAGTTCAAGCAATTGAACATGGTTCTAGCGTATTCTGAAAATAAACGTATGTATCAACAAGGGAATCTCAGCATGGTTACGAAGATGAACTATGAATGTAACTTGAAAGAAAAGAAGTTTCGAGAAAGTGTGTTAACTTGATAACAAAAGAGCTAACAATTACAATAATGTGAATCACAATTCAGTAATTAGGTTTAGCAAATTATATTTGAATTTCAATGAAGCGTTTGTTCGAAACGAAACCACATGCGTAGCAAATGGTGCATGTGTGACATATAAGTTTCCGAGTACTGAAACAATGAGTATTTGCTAAAATGAAGAAATGACCAAGTATCGAAGCAAATGTGTGTTCGCTCTTAGCGAAGAAAATTGGCGCGATGCAACTACCATTAAGGGGGAGTAGAGATGCAAGCATCTACTTGCTAGAAGCAAAAGTGGAAATTCCAACAAAATAAATTTGAGTACTTTCTGTTTGGTTAACTGAAGCAGCATATTTATCAGGATAATGGGGGTTGCTTGGGTTAACATGTGAGGTTCCTAAGTGACAACCTCTACGAGTTTTGGCCTGGGTTCCCAAAGGATTTAGCACAAGTTTTCAAAGTTTCGTATTCTGTGTGAAACTGTTTTGTGCATTGCGTAGGAAACACAATTTTTTTGTGTATGTCCAAAATCAGTCATTGTCCCACAGTTTCCCGGTATGCTTCCTTTCTGAATTTATAGGTAAAGACCCTCCCTCACCGATTAATCTTAAAATAGTAGTTGGGTCCTTATAGTTAGTTAAATAAATAATTCGTTAATCCTTGGCAAGAGTTACCAACTCTTGTTGGTTGGCTTGTTCGGCTCCTGGTAGTTGATGCTCATTTGAAAATCATTGTCCTTCTAGACGAGCGAAACCGGGGTTACTCAAAACGGGAAACTTGGTCTGTTAGCTTCCTTCTCTATCATCTACTGAAGCTACACTGTCAATCCTTGCTTCTCCGAAGGTGTAAGTCGCTAAGGTGCATTGACTGCAGGCGCGGAGCCTGGAATTAAATCAGTGCGAAATTCGACTTGTCGTTGAGGAGATGATTCTGGCAAGCCTTCGGGGAAGACTTCAGGATATTCCCTTATCACAGGGACATCTTTGAGTTTTTGGTTCTTCGGCTCCCTTGTCCATGACAATGAGCCCGCATCCCTTGTGCGAAAACTTCCGTGTCTTCAAGCACTAGTAGTTTGTAGAGGCGTATCCTGCTTCATGAGTCACGATTGCTTCATCGCTCATCATCGGGGTGTTGATAACAACCACCGTTCGATTGCTCGACAACTGGTCCATCCCAGTTACCACGTCAAGGCTTCCCATTAACTAGTTCTATCGAGTGCGGGTTATATAATCCTTTTACTAAACCAAGTATATTCTTAAATTCATGAGATACGAAGCTATGGTCGGCGCTGGTATCAAATAACATAGATGCAAAATTTTGGTTGACAGAGAACGTACCAGCAACCACATCTGAATCCTGGCGTGCTTCACGAGTTCTGATGTTGGATGCTCCTTCATGGTCTTGGTTACTCCTCCTTGGGCAATCTTTTCTAAAGTGCCCCACGTTTCCACATCTATAGCAGCCCGGAACCTTATCATTACTATTTCCGCCTTGGTTGTTGTCACCACTTTCTCCTTTTATGGGACTCTTCGCCCAACAGGCATCCTTGTTGTGTCCCCACTTTCCGCACTTACCGCACTTAGGCTTCTGGCATCGACCTGCATGGTGAAATTTGCACTTATCACATCTCGGCTTACTTCCCAAGTAAGTCTTAACATCGGCTTGATCGTTGTTAGGGCAATCTTTCTTGAAATCCCCTTTGTCCCCACAGTCAAAACAACCTCGAATATGTTTTTGTTCATCATTGGCCCTAATTTGATAGTCGTTGTTGCCGTTGTTTCCTTCATGATTTCCGTCGCCATCTTGACCTTCGTTTCCATGTCCCGTAATGATCTGACACATCTCCTTGACATGCCCCACTTTGTCACAAACATCACTTCTTCCATCCCTACATGACCTAGCGTGGTGAAGTGGGCAGTTATCGCACTTAGGTGGGTTGCCCATGTACTTCTTTCCCTTTTTGGTTTTGTTCTCGTCATTCGTTCGGGTATCCTCCTGGAAGTCAGTGAGCTTCCTTTTGTTCTTTCCGGATGACTCTACAATGTTAGCCAAGAAAGCCCTATATTCCTTACGGAGATATTTGCTTGCTTGGATACATGACATAAGCTTGAGCCCCTTTGAAGTAGTATCGCCATATACGCACAATAAGTCACCATTCGCGAGCGAAAATCGAATCATTTTGTCGAAGCATACAACTTCAGCATGGTTTTCTCGAAGAAAGTCCATGCCTATTATGACATCAAAGCTTCCGAGTTGCATCGGAATAAGGTCGATCGAAAAGATGTGATTGTTGAGCTCAAGAGTGCAATCACGAAGAACAGAATTGACAGAGACGGTTCTTCCGGTAGCGACTTCAACATCGAATGTCGAGGAAAGTTTGGAGCGCTTACGACTAAGGAGTTTCTCAAATTCGAACAACACAAAGCAATTATCGGCTCCGGTATCAAACAAACAGGAAGCATAAATACCATTCACAAGGAACGTACCATTGACCACGTTGTTGTCGGCCTGGGCATGACGCACGTTAAGGTTTAAAGTTCTGGCACGTGCGGCCTGTTGTTGCTGTTGCTGTTGTTGTTGCTGATGCGGCTGCTGTTGCTGAGGCTCTTGTTTCACGACCCTGTTTGGGCACACATTGGCGAAATGGTTCGGGTCGCCACACGCGAAGCAGGCTCTGGCTTTGACTGCGGGTGCCGGAGGAGCTTGTTGACCCTGTGGGGCAGTGAGTAGAGCTTGATTGGCAGGAGCTTGACGAATACGACAGTTGGCAGTAAAGTGGCCGTATACATTGCAATGAGCACATAAGCGGCATTGAATAGCAGTCGGGTGGTGATAGGTGCAAGTAGGGCAGAGCGGGTGTGGTCCAGTGTATGCACGCTTTGCAGGCGGTGCATTGGCCACAGGCGCCGCTACTTGACGCTGTTGGGCAGGTACAGCTTGAATCGGTGCACCAGTAATCGCACAGTTCTTCTTGGTGGAGCTGTTCTTTCTCTTGTTGCTTGATGAGGTAGGTTCAGCAGTGGGTGCGGTAGCGGTAGCTTGATGCAGATGCTTCGAAGTCTTATCCCATACACCCGCCTTAACCCGTTTATCGTTGATTTCAGCGGCCAGCAGGTAAGTTTCCTTGATCGTCGTAGTCTTGGCCGCTTGCACGAAATCAGCAACGCAGTCGGGCACGGCCCGGATGTACTTCTTGATTGTCATGTCGGGAGTCTTGACTTGGTCTGGACAGATAATGCTGAGCTGTTTGAAACGAGCAGTAAGACCAGCATTGTCACCATCCTTCTACTGTATGTGCCAAAATTCATCTTCCAGCTTTTGACGTTCGTGAGGAGGGCAGAATTCCTCTAGCATAACTTCCATGAGCTCGTCCCATGACAGACCGTAGGCTGCATCGTTCCCTCGCTTGTTCCTCTCGGCTGTCCACCAGTCTAGAGCACGGGACTGGAAAATGCCGGTAGCATTTAGAGTTCGGAGGTCACCAGGGCAACCACTCTGTCGCAGAGTAACCTCAATGGACTCAAACCAGTGAAATAGTGCAGTAGGACCTCCTTCGCCAGTGAATTCTTTTGGCCCACACGACTTAAATTGCTTGAAACTGAAAGGCCTTGCTGCAGCCTTAGGAGCATCGGTCCTTGATTCCTCGGATGACTTGCTAGCATTTTCGTAAACATCACTCACGGCCTTTGCCACACTTTTGGCGATGATAGAAGCGAGGCGTTTGTCTCTCTTTTCTTGACGAGAGAGTGCATGACGGGAACCAGACGACATGGTCTGCAACAGACATCATCACAGGACTCATCACTTTGTATTCGAATCTCACCTCACACGTCTATTACTTACTAAAGCTCAGGAACACGTATGCTTACGTAAGTACTTATCACGAAATCACATAATCACATACCACGTAGAACACATAATCATTTAGTACCTAAGCACGTAAGCACAGAAGCAAAGAAACACATACGCATTTAACAAATAGAGGCAATCAGAAAACAGAAACCTATAAGTAGATGTGTTAGGGTTAGAGTTTAGGACTTTTGGCAACTTTTGATACTTTGGGCATTTGCTACCTTTGAGGAGATAGGAGCTAGAGAGAGAAACTAGTGAGAGAAAGGCAAAAGGTGATTCACGTTTCTTCAAAGAATCACGTTTATATTACGTCTCGTGTGTTTGGTCTCGTTCGTGTAAGGATTCCGTACGTCACACGTTCGGTTACGCGATCGTTTCGGAGTCAAAACCGGGACATCACGGTAAATTGTACATCTAGTGTGTTTGGTCACGCATGTTCACGGGTTTCGCACGTTGAACGTGTCGTTACGCAATCGTTGGGAGTCAAAATGAGAAATGACACATAAAACACATATAAAATCGGCAAACTATCTTTGAAATGCTTAAAAATCGAGAGGTAGATCGTCCGCGGCCAGTAGACTTCGACTACCCAAAGTGGTTCGACTATTCACAAGGATCCGTTGTGCACTTTTAACCTCCGGGACTATGCCTTCGCCTCGAGTCTTGGGCGTTTGGCACACATCCCGTTGGTCATATTGTGACTTCAGGTCGTTGGAGTCCGTCGAGACTTTGGTGGGAGTTTTGTATAAAGGCGGAACAAGTCGTCAAGGTTAGGGTTTCACCCCTGGCTTAACAACTTCGTACCTGTTTTGATAAAATAGAGGAAATTATTCATCAAAATATGGATTTCACTCCTGATTTGGTATAATTTCCCCTTTCTTGTAATTGAAATGCGAGCTGAGTAAGCAACTTTAGTCGAGATTTTGCGGTTTTCACACCTATTCTCGACCTCATTGCCCACTCATAGTTGAAAATTCAAGTGCGGTGTGAGTGTAGTATAAACGAGGATTGTGAGGAATAGCAGGTTCATACAAAATCCCTAACGGATATGCACAAGCCGGTCTGTTGGTTCTTAACTATAGACTAGGTTTCTAAGACATCGACCCGGACTAGGTCGTGTCTTGCCTAATTCCCTATAGTTATGGCTCTGATACCAATCTGTCACACCCCAACCGATGGCGGAAATAATCGGGGCATGGCACTGAGCGAAACAGATTGTCTAGGCAAATATTCTGTTCCGACAACTCAGATTTAAACATAGATAATTTATTTGTTGGTTTCTAGGACCTCCTTTCCTAGCTTCAATTTCATCACAGCACAGAGAGCATCCTAGACCTTTCCTAGCCTCAATTTCACAGTGAGCTAGGCATACAAGCAACCTAAACACCTGTCACATACGTTAAAATAAAGTCAATACATAAAATGTAAAGGTGAGCATACAAGTTTGATAATAGCATATAGAGTTCGAATTCGTTTACGCATAACCAGCACGTACACATAGTGAAATGAAGCACGTTAGTTATCGACATAGATCCATCGATACCAATGACTACGGCTTGACTGCCCAAGGCAGTTCGTAATACATGATTACCACCGTAATCCATGCAAGTAGAAGATCCTTAACAACCCCCGTGTGAACGGGTGCTGAGTCCAAACTATAGTACTATCGTTGCTAAGGCAGGTAGACAACATTCCATGTGTAAACATAACAAACAAGCATTCATAAGCCACGTATAACACGTATTAACGGTTAGCGTTCAAATAGTTTGAGTAGTGTGATAGTTGTAGTTTGAATATTCGTAACGTATGTAACACCCAAAAGTGCTTAAAGCAAAAAGGGATCGAGTATACTCACAGCGATTAATGGATTGAAGGGAGCGCTTTTAGCGAGTACGGTTAGCCTGAATAGATTCGATAACGTAGCGATAAGTGGCGCGTAAAACAATACTGGATGAGAGTGGGTAGGATGGCTGGTCATACGGATGGTCATCCGTGCGGACAGCAATCCGTGCGAGTAGTTAATCCGTTCGGTTGGTCATCCGTGCGGACAGCCTGTCCGTGCGGATGACTTATTCGAGTGGATTGTTTCTTCCTATGCTAAGGATGTGTTTATGTATGATGGCTTGTCCTTTGAAGTTTTCGTTGTAGTATTTAGAAAACATTAAGTTCTCTTACCCTTCAAGTCGGTCGCGCGGATGACAATCTGTGCGGATGGTAGTCAGTGCGGACAACAACAATCCGTCCGGATGGTAGTCCGTGCGGACAACAACAATCCGTCCGAATGGTAGCTCGTGCGGATAACTACAACCCGCCCGGATGGTAGTCCGTGCGGACAACGACAATCCGTCCGGATGGTAGTCCGTGCGGACAACGTGTTGGAAATTGTTCAAGGTCTTAGTATCTCATGGTCCGAAGAGTAATCCATTCAGAGGGTCGTCCGTGCGGATTATGTATTCGTCGATACTCAAACCTTGTTTGGATATGGGTCCCAAGTGTAGTCCGTCCGGATGGCAACCCGTCGGGATAGTCTGTCCGTGTGGACATCCGTGCAGACATCAGTCCGTCCGGACAGCGTCTCGTTCTGGTTGTTCCGTTCGTCTACTCTTGGTCGCTTTTGTTGTTCTATCGAGACGTTCTGATTACGTGTCAACCATTTGGAATTGTATTCTTACCAACACGACTAAGTCAGCCAGGAATCACCCTAGCTTGGCCGGTCGGCGGCTCAGAATGGTCATTCTGGTCTAACCCGAAATCAGGTGTCTCGGGTAGAATCCGGATTTAGGACTAGTGCAACACTAACATTGAGTAGAAGACTAGAACTAATCCGATTCTTATCGTTTTTGAGTGTAACAGAAGGAGAAAACTTGTGTTTATTCCTTTCAACCCTTTCATTCTTTGAAAAGTTCAGATTTGTGTGAAGTTAGTTTGTGAAATCTTGTGGAAACCGTTCAGATCCGAGTTATTCTTGGTGGAATGAGGTCAGACTTGAAGTTCATGGGAACTTCATGATGACGTCATCCTAGAATACCTCAAATCTTGATGATTTCACGGTTAAAAGTTAAGATTTGAAAGGTAGAAATGTGTATGAGTGCATATAGATCAAGAAAGTACAAGATTTAGGGCGAGATCTTACCTGGATTGAGAGAAATCGAAGAAAAGATGAAGAAAGCGTGTTAGTCGGACGTCACTTGCCAAAAGTGGAAAGTTTGGAGAGTGACCCGTGTATTTATAGGATGCTAAAAGAGGAAAGTACCATTCGTCCGGATTGCACATCACCCGGATGGTCATCCGTGCGGATAGCAAATCCTGGTCGGATGCGCTTAACACTTCCGTGATGATGGCCTGTCCGTGCGGATTGACGCCTGGGTGGTGTGTTTGGTGCGACGAGCTTTGGCGTTTCGGTTCCGATTGCGAGCGATTCGATAGGGTTTCCTAGTCAAATTACTTTTAGTCCCAACTACTTCGTACCTTGCGTAATCTATTTTCCACCATCTATCATAGTTCTATTGTGATTCGAGTTCGAGTTCGATAGCATTCGAGTTTCGATTGAGTTCGCTTGATTACACAACACAACATAAATAAACATGCACAGGTAACACGTAAGGCACACACACACGTATAAACAATAAGTAAAATAGTTAGTTCGAGTTGCGATTCGATGTCGATTCGATTAGCATAGCTTGATTGTTAGTTGATTAACTTTATCGCATTGTTACTTCCTATAGTTCACAGTCGTAGGTCGGTTGGAATACGATTAATACTCATCGATTATTGCAATTAACAACACTTACTCCACATAATATAATTAAAAACAAGAAGTTTCTATGAGTCAAGTTGCGCGAAATCGGTCGTTGACTCTGACCTTGACTTTGACTTTGACTTGTGAAAACACAGGGTGTTACAGCCTCCCCTTGTTTAGGGAATTTCGTCCCAAAATTAAGCTGGAAGCAGCTACAATGCCGTGAATCACGTGGAGAACTTTCTCTATCTAGACTTTCTCTTCGAATAACTGCGGGTACTTTGCCTTCATGTCGCTTTCGAGTTCCCAAGTGAACTCCGCGCCTCGTTTGCCTTCCCATCGGACCTTCACAATAGGAATGCGTGAGCGCCTGAGTTGCTTGGTTTGGCGATCCATGATTTCGACAGGCTTTTCCACGAAGTGTAATGTTTCGTTCACTTGCAGATCATCGAGAGAAACATGTAAGTCGTGGTCGGATATGCACTTTCGGAGGTTTGACATGTGGAAAGTCGGGTGAACATTACTAAGTTCCTCCGGTAGTTTGAGTCTATAGGCGACTTTTCCGATCCTTTCCAGAATCTTAAAAGGTCCAACATATCGAGGCGCGAGTTTCCCTTTCTTGCCAAATCGGACTACACCCTTCCAAGGCGATACATTTAGGAGTACGTAGTCTCCAATGCCAAACTCACGGGGCTTGCGCTTTTTATCGGCGTAACTTTTCTGTCGATCCCGAGCTTTCACTAGGTTGTCTCGTATTTGGAAAATTTTATCTGTCGTTTCTTGCAGTAACTCGGGACCGGTTAGTTGTGAATGACCGATCTCGTGCCACACAATAGGCGACCGACATCTTCTTCCTTACAATGCCTCGAAAGGTGCCATCTCGATGCTAGAATGGTAGCTGTTGTTATACGAGAATTCGACCAATGGCAGGTACTTATCCCAATTACCGCCGAAGTCTAGAACACATGATCGAAGCATGTCTTCAAGAGTACGAATCGTTCTTTCAGTCTGACCGTCGGTTTGTGGGTGGAAAGCAGTACTTAGGTTTAGCGTTGTACCGAGTGCCGTTTGAAACATTTCCCACAGTCGCGAAGTAAACCAAGCATCACGATCAGAGATGATGTCACGAGGCGTCCCATGATTACAAATGATCTCGTCGGTGTAGATTCGGGCTAATCGTTCTACCTTGTAGTCTTCCCGTATGGGCAGAAAGTGGGCTGATTTAGTCAAACGGTCAACAACAACCCAAATGTTGTCGTGACCTGATAACGTGTGTGGTAGCTTGGTTACGAAATCCATAGCTATGCTCTCCCACTTCCACATAGGAATTGGTGGTTGTTCGAGTAAGCCAGAGGGTCTTTGGTGTTCGGCCTTGATCCTAGCACAAGTTAGGCATTTTCCGACATAGAGAGCGATATCCCTTTTCATACCCGGCCACCAGTACTTATAACGAAGATCCTGGTACATTTTGTCGGCACCTGGATGAATAGAATACCTGGATTTATGGGCTTCGTCCATCAGAATTTTCCGCAAATTGGTTCATTTGGGAATCCAAATCCGGTCTAAGAAATGAAATATCTCGTTCGATTTGCTCACAAGTTGGGCTCCATCGTGGTAGATTCTTTCTTGCTTCAAGGTTCGTTCGTTGAAACATGCATGCTGCGCGTCGCGGATGAGGGTTTCGAGATCATGTTGGGCTTGAACATTTCGAGTGCTAAGCAAATAACTTTGTCTGCTAAGTGCGTCGGCAACAACATTT
The DNA here is from genome assembly GCA_030545235.1 of Helianthus tuberosus. Lineage (NCBI taxonomy): Eukaryota > Viridiplantae > Streptophyta > Magnoliopsida > Asterales > Asteraceae > Helianthus > Helianthus tuberosus. Next base: position 133,135,473 of record CM060384.1, read on the forward strand.
ACCTTGCCTGGGTGATAACGGATCTCACAATCGTAATCGTTGAGAAGTTCTACTCATCGGCGTTGACGCATGTTAAGTTCTTGCTGATTAAAGATATGTTGTAGGCTCCTATAATCGGTGAAGATCGTACACTTGGTACCATACAGGTAGTGTCACCAAATCTTTAATGCAAAAACAACCGCGCCTAGCTCGAGATCATGGGTTGTATAGTTCTTCTCGTGGATTTTGAGCTGACGAGATGCGTAAGCTATGACCTTGTCTCGTTGCATAAGAACACAACCAAGCCCAAGGTTGGAAGCGTCACAGTAGACAATGAAATCATTGTTTCCGTCGGGCAATGTGAGAACAGGAGCATTACAAAGCATGTGTTTGAGGGTTTGAAAGGCAGACTCTTGTTTGGTTCCCCAGACAAAAGATTGGTCCTTATGTGTAAGAGAGGTAAGCGGCACAGCGATCTTCGAGAATCCTTCGATAAATCGTCGATAATAACCTGCCAGTCCAAGAAAAGAGCGGACTTCAGACGGGTTCTTAGGCGTAACCCAGCTCTTGACAGCCTCAATCTTCGCAGGGTCGATGTGGATGCCTTAACTATTAACAATATGCCCCAGAAACTGAACTTCCTCCAACCAAAATTCACACTTGGAGAATTTGGTATAGAGTTGGTTCCCCTGGAGTAACTCGAGAACTAAACGTAGATGTTGTGCGTGCTCAGCCTTCGATTTGGAATAGATCAAGACGTCGTCGATAAACACGATGACGAAACAGTCGAGGTATGGTTTACACACGCGATTCATCAGATCCATGAAAACCGCTGGTGCGTTTGTTAGACCAAAAGGCATGACAACGAATTCGTAATGGCCGTATCGAGTACGAAACGCGGTTTTGGGTATATCTTCCTCTTGAATACATAGTTGATGGTAACCTGAACACAGATCGATCTTTGAGAAACACTTGGCGCCTTGTAGTTGATCGAACAAATCATCGATACGAGGTAGAGGATAACGGTTCTTGATAGTTAGCTTATTCAATTCCCGGTAGTCGATGCACATCCGGAACGACCCATCCTTCTTTTTGACGAAAAGGACTGGCGCGCCCCAAGGAGAGGTGCTCGGGAGAATAAAGCCTTTATCGAGTAGTTCCTGGAGTTGGGTTGAGAGTTCGCGCATTTCGGACGGTGCGAGTCAGTAAGGAGCTTTGGTGATAGGGTTGGCTCCAGGAATGAGGTCAATACAAAAATCGATATCACGACTTGGCGGTAGTCCGGGAAGATCCTCTGGAAAAACATTAGGAAATTCTCGAACCACAGGAACGTCTTTCACTTCCTTCTTCTCTTTCTTTTCCTTCTCCGCTACTACAATGTTAGCCAAGAAAGCCCTGTATTCCTTATGGAGATACTTGCTTGCTTGGACACATGACATAAGCTTGAGCCCCTTTGAAGTAGTATCGCCATATACGCACAATAAGTCACCATTCACGAGCGAAAATCGAATCATTTTGTCGAAGCATACAACTTCAGCATGGTTTTCTCGAAGAAAGCCCATGCCTATTATGACATCAAAGCTTCCGAGTTGCATCGGAATAAGGTCGATCGAAAAGATGTGATTGTTGAGCTCAAGAGTGCAATCACGAAGAACAGAATTGACAGAGACAGTTCTTCCGGTAGCGACTTCAACATCGAATGTCGAGGAAAGTTTGGAGCGCTTACGACTAAGGAGTTTCTCAAATTCGAACGACACAAAGCAATTATCGGCTCTGGTATCAAACAAACAGGAAGCATAAATACCATTCACAAGGAACGTACCATTGACCACGTTGTTGTCGGTCTGGGCTTGACGCACGTTAAGGTTGAAAGTTCTGGCACGTGCGGCCTGTTGTTGCTGCTGCTGTTGTTGTTACTGCTGCGGCTGCTGTTGCTGGGGCTCTTGTTTCACGACCCTGTTTGGGCACACGTTGGTGAAATGGTTCGGGTCGCCACACGCGAAGCAGGCTCTGGCTTTGACTGCGGGTGCCAGAGGAGCTTGTTGACCCTGTGGGGCAGTGAGTAGAGCTTGATTGGCAGGAGCTTGACGAATACGGTAGTTGGCAGTAAAGTGGCCGTATACATTGCAATGAGCACAGAAGCGGCATTGAATAACAGTCGGGTGGTGATAGGTGCAAGTAGGGCCGAGCGGGTGTGGTCTAGTGTATGCACGCTTTGCAGGCGGTGCATTGGCCACAGGCACCGCTACTTGACGTTGTTGGGCAGGTACAGCTTGAATCGGTGCAGCAATAATCGCACAGTTCTTGTTGGTGGTGCTGTTCTTTCTCTTGTTGCTTGATGAGGTAGGTTCAGCAGTGGGTGCGGTAGCGGTAGCTTGATGCAGATGCTTCGAAGTCTTATCCCATACACCCGCCTTAACCCGCTTGTCATTGATTTCAGCGGCCAGCAGATAAGTTTCCTCGATCGTCGTAGTCCTGGCCGCTTGCACGAAATCAGCAACGCAGTCGGGCAGGGCCCAGATGTACTTCTTGATTGTCATGTTGGGAGTCTTGACTTGGTCGGGACAGATAATGCTGAGCTGTTTGAAACGAGCAGTAAGACCAGCATTGTCACCATCCTTCTGCTGTATGTGCCAAAATTCATCTTCCAGCTTTTGACGTTCGTGAGGAGGGCATAATTCCTCTAGCATAACTTCCTTGAGCTCGTCCCACGAAAGACCGTAGGCTGCATCGTTCCCTCGCTTGTTCCTCTCGGCTGTCCACCAGTCTAGAGCACGGGACTGGAAAACGCCGCTAGCATTTAGAGTTCGGAGGTCACCAGGGCAACCACTCTGTCGCAGAGTAACCTCAATGGAATCAAACCAGTGAAATAGTGCAGTGGGACCTCCTTCGCCAGTGAATTCTTTTGGCCCACACGACTTGAATTGCTTGAAACTGAAAGGCCTTGCTGCAGCCTTAGGAGCATCGGTCCTTGATTCCTCGGATGACTTGCTGGCATTTTCGTAAACATCACTCACGGCCTTTGCCACACTTTTGGCGATGATAGAAGTGAGGCGTTTGTAACACCCCGTGTTTTCACGAGTGAAAGTCAAAGTCAAGGTCAAAGTCAACGACCGATTTCGCGCGACGTGACTCGTAGAATTGTTTGTATGATATTTAGATTATGTGGAGTACATGTCGTACATTGCAATAACCGAATCATGCCAACCGCACCTCAATCGACCTACGACTGTGAAGGATAGGAAGTAACAATGCGATAAAGTTAATCAAGCTATGCTAATCAAATCGACATCAAATCGTAACTCGAGCTGTGTATTTTACTTGCCGTTATAAGTGTGTGTGTGCCTTACGTGTTACTTGTGCATGTTTATTTTATGTTATGTTGTGATAATCAAGCGAACTCGAAGTCTAACTCGAATATAAACGAACCCAAACCCGAATCCCGAGTCGAACCATATAAGAAGTAGTTGGGACTGAAAGTAACTTGATTAGGAAACCCTATCGAATCGCTCGAAATCCGAAACCGAATCAACATCGCACCAAACTCACCAAAGGAGGTGGCATCCGCACGGATGGCCAATCCACACGGATGGCCAATCCGCACGGATTGCCAATCCGCACGGATGACCTACCCGGGTGCGTGCCATGCGCACGGCTCACCCTTTCCCTTTTTGGCATCCTATAAATACATGGGTCACTCTCCACTTTTTCCACTTTTGGCAAGTGACGTCCGAACCACACGCATTCTTCACCTTTTCTCAGATTTCTCTCAATCCAGGTAAGATCTTGCACTAATTCTTGTACATCTTTAATCACTACACAATTCTACACATTTCTATCTTTCGAATCTTCACTTTCAACCATGAAATCATCCGGATTCGAGGTATTCACGGGTGACGTCATCATGAAGTTCATAAGAACTTCATGCTTGGCTTCATTCCACCAAGAATATCTCAGATCTAAACGATTTCTACAAGTTTTTACAATAATTTCACCTAAATCTAGACTTTACTAAGGATAAAAGAGTTGAAAGAAATAAACCTAAGTTCTCTCTTTCTTTTACCCTTAAAACCGGTACGAATCCGATCAGTCCTAGTGTTCTACTCGTCAATAGTGATGCCCTAGTTCTAGATCTGGAGTTCTACCATAGACAACTGATTTCGGGGTCAACCGGGATGACCGTTCTGAGTCGCCGACAGGCCGAGTTAGGGTGGTTCCTGACCGGTCTAGTCGCGCGGGTGAGAACACAACTCCAAGTGGTTGCCACGTAATCAGAACGTCTCGATAAACGACAACAGAAACCAAGTGTAGACGAACGGAACAACCAGACCGGTTGCCCGCACGGACAAGCTGTCCGCACGGACTAGCTGTCCGCACGGACGAGCCGTACGCACGTACAGGTCATACGCACGTACAGGTCATACACACGGGTTGTCACCCGCACGGACTACCCTTGGGACCCACTTTCCAAACGAGGTTTGAGTATCGACGAACGAGCAATCCGGACGAACGACCTCTGAATGGACTACTCTTCGGATCATGAGATACTAAGGCCTCAAAACGAAAACCAAACGATCTTCATCCGCACGGCCAAGCCGTACGCACGGACAGGCTATCCGGACGGATTGTCTCTGCCCGCGCGCACAGGCTGCCCGCACGGACTACCATACGCACGGACTGCCATTAATGCATGTTATACGTGGCTTATGAATGCTTGTTTGTTATGTTTACACATGGAATGCTGTCTACCTGCCTTAGCAACGATAGTACTATAGTTTGGACTCAGCACCCGTTCACACGGGGGTTGTTAAGGATCTTTTACTTGCATGGATTACAGTGGTAATCGTGTATTGCGAACTGCCTCGGGCAGTCAACCCGCAGTCATTGGTATCGATGGATCTATGTCGATAACTAACGTGCTTCATTTCTCTATGTGTACGTGCTGGTTATGCGTAAACGAATTCGAACTCTATATGCTATTATCAAACTTGTATGCTCACCTTTACATTTTATGTATTGACATTATTTTAACGTATGTGACAGGTGCTTAGGACGCATATGTGGTAGGAGTTGGAAGCTAGAATAAAGCTTTAGAGCCCAACAAATAATTGTCTGTAGATAACTTATTAGGGGTCTCTAGAAGCAGATAAACAACAGCTACTTATTTAAATCTGAGTTGTCGGAACAGAGTATTTGTTTTGATGTTGCCTGTAATAACTTGTTTGACTATTTATGTTACGGTATGGGACGTAATGTTTACTTAAATGGTAAAGATAGTTGTTATGAAAACTTCTGGACAATCTGTTTCGCTCAGTGCCACGCCCCGATGATTCCGCCATCGGTTGGGGTGTGACAGATTGGTATCAGAGCCATAACTATAGGGAATTAGGCAAGACTCGACCTAGTCCGGGTCGAAGTCTTAGAGACCTAGACTATAGTTAAGAACCAACAGACCAACTCACGCGTATGCGTAAACTCGCCACTATCACTCACTCTTTTCTATCATTGCACTCGAAATTTTCAAGTTGTGAACAGGCGATAAGGCCGAGAATAGGTGTGAAAACCGCAAACTCTCGACTAAAGTTGCCTAATTAGCTTGCGTTTTTAGCTACAAACGAGGAGAATTATACCAAATCAGGAGTGAAATCCATATTTTGATGAATAATCTCCTCAACTTTTATCAAAAACGAGGACGGAAGTTGCAAGATAGGGGTGAATCCCTAACCTTGACGACTCGTCCCGCTTTTATACAAAACTCCACCAAAGTTCGATGGACTCCAACGGTCTAAAGACGCAACCTAACCAATGGGAATTGCGCCAGCGCCCAAGAATCGAGGCAAAGGCATAGTCCTGGAGGTCGTTGTGCAGGATCCTTGCGAATGGTCGAACTACTTTGGTTAGTCGAAGTCTATTAGCCTCAGACAATCTACCTTCGATTTATCGATCTTTATGAAAATTTTAATGTATTTTCTGTTATTTGTTAACATTTTGAGGTACTATTGGTTTCGACCCAACACTATTGCTTCTGCTAAGACACAAAACCCACACAACTCATCGCTAGCGAATCGACAATAGGAGCAGTTAGAATACTTTGTACGCTCGTAGGTGCTTTTAGTAACTAAGTATATGTGTTTCTTGCTGTTATGCTTATGTGATTGGGAATATTGTGATTATGTGCTCTATGTGATTATGTGATTTTGTGCAACTCTGTGACTTTGTGACTATATGCGTTTGCATGGTACGTGTTACTGAGCTTTAGTAGTAGTAGACGTGTGAGGTGAGATTCGAATACATGTGTTGAGTTCCATGGCGATGTCTATTGCAGACAATGTCGTCTGGATCCCGTCATCAACTCTCTCGCCAGGAAAAGAGGGACAGACGCCTTGCTTCCATCGTCGCGAAAGTTGTAGCAAAGGCTGTGAGCAATGTCTGCGAGAATGCCAGCAAATCATCCGAGGAATCGAGGACTGAGGGTCCTAGAGCTACCGCGAGACCTTTCAGTTTCAAACAATTCAAGTCATGTGGGCCGAAAGATTTCACAGGCGAAGGAGGTCCTACTGCTCTATTCCACTGGTTTGACTCTATCGAGGTTACTCTGCGACAAAGTGGTTGCCCTGATGACCTCCGAACTCTGAACGCTACCGGCGTCTTTCAGTCCCGTGCTTTGGACTGGTGGACGGCCAAGAGGAACAAGAGAGGGAATGATGCAGCTTACGGTTTGTCGTGGGAAGAGCTCAAAGAAGTCATGCTGGAGGAATTCTGCCCTCCTCACGAGCGCCAAAAGCTTGAAGATGAATTCTGGCACATACATCAGAAGGATGGGGACAATGCTGGCCTCACCGCTCGCTTCAAACAGCTCAGCATTATCTGTCCTGACCAAGTCAAGACCCCTGAGATGACCATCAAGAAGTACATCCGAGCTTTACCCGACTGCGTCGCTAATTTCGTGCAAGCGGCCAAGACTGCCACGATCGAAGAAACCTATCTGTTGGCCACTGAGATCAATGACAAAAGGGTCAAGGCTGGGGTGTGGGATAAGACCTCCAAGCATCTACATCAAGCTACCGCTACTGCACCAACTGCTGAACCCACGTCGTCAAGCTCCAAGAGAAAGAACAAGAGAAAGAATAGCTCCACCAACAAGAACTGTGCGATTTCTGCTGCACCGATCCAAGCTGTACCTGCTCAACAGCGTCAAGTAGTGGCGCCTGTGGCCAATGCACCGCCTGCAAAGCGTGCATATACTGGGCCATACCCACTCTGCCCTACTTGCACCTATCATCACCCGACTGCTATTCAATGCCGCTTCTGTGCTCATTGCAACGTCTACGGCCACTTTACTGCCAACTGCCGTATTCGTCAAGCTCCTGCCAATCAAGCTCTACTCGCTGCCCCACAGGGTCAACAAGCTCCTCCGACACCCGCAGTCAAAGCCAGAGCATGCTTCACATGTGGCGACCCGAACCATTTCGCCAACATGTGCCCGAACAGGGTGGTGAAACAAGAACCCCAGCAGCAACAACAGCAACCACAGCAACAGCAACAGCAGCAACAACAGGCCGCACGTGCCAGAACTTTCAATCTCAACGTGCGTCAAGCCCAGGCCGACAACAACGTGGTGAATGGTACGTTCCTTGTGAATGGTATTTATGCTTCATGTTTGTTTGATACTGGAGCCGATAATTGCTTTGTGTCACTCGAATTTGAGAAACTCCTTAGTCGTAAACGTTCTCGACTCTCCTCTGCATTCGATGTTGAAGTCGCTACCGGAAGAACCGTCGCTGTAAACTCTGTTATTCGTGATTGCACTCTCGAGCTCAACAATCACATCTTCTCGATCGACCTCATTCCAATGTAACTAGGAAGCTTTGATGTCATAATAGGCATGGACTTTCTTCGCGAAAACCATGCCGAAGTTGTGTGCTTCGATAAAATGATTCGTTTTTCGCTCTCCAACGGTGATTCATTGTGCGTTTATGGGGATACTACTTCGAAAGGTCTCAAGCTTATGTCATGCCTACAAGCTAGCAAGTATCTCCGCAAGGAATACAGGGCTTTCTTGGCTCACGTCGTAGCAGCGGAGAAGGAAAAGAAAGAGAAGAAGAAAGTAAAAGACGTTCTAGTGGTTCGAGAATTTCCTCAAGTTTTTCCAGAGGATCTTCCCGGACTACCGCCGAAGCGTGATATTGATTTTCGCATTGATCTCATTCCTGGAGCTAATCCTATCGCCAGAGCTCCTTATCGACTCGCGCCGTCCGAAATGCGTGAACTCTCAACCCAACTCCAGGAATTGCTTGAAAAAGGCTTTATTCGCCCGAGCACCTCTCCTTGGGGCGCACCAGTCCTTTTCGTTAAAAAGAAAGACAGGTCGTTCCGGATGTGCATCGACTACCGGGAATTGAATAAGTTGACTATCAAGAACCGCTATCCTCTACCTCGAATCGACGATCTGTTTGATCAGCTGCAAGGCGCTACGTGTTTCTCGAAGATTGATTTACGTTCAGGGTACCAACAGCTGCGTATACAAGAGGAAGATATACCCAAAACCGCGTTTCGCACTCGTTACGGCCATTACGAATTCGTTGTCATGCCTTTTGGCCTAACCAATGCACCAGCAGTTTTCATGGATCTGATGAATCGAGTGTGTAAACCGTACCTTGACCGTTTCGTCATCGTGTTCATCGACGATGTCTTGATCTATTCCAAAACGAGAGCCGAACACGCGCAACATCTACGTTTGGTCCTCGAGTTACTCCAGGGGAATCAACTATACGCCAAATTCTCCAAGTGCGAGTTTTGGTTGGGGGAGGTTCAGTTTCTGGGGCACATCGTAAATAGTCAGGGTATTCACGTCGATCCTGCGAAGATTGAAGCTGTTAAGAGCCGGGTTACGCCTAAGAACCCGACTGAAGTCCGCTCCTTTCTCGGGCTAGCGGGCTATTATCGACGATTCATCGAAGGATTCTCTAAGATTGCTGTACCACTCACTTCTCTCACTCATAAGGATCAGCTTTTTGTCTGGGGAACCAAACAAGAGTCTGCCTTTCGAAGCCTCAAGTACATGCTTTGCAATGCTCCTGTTCTCACACTACCCGACGGAAACGATAATTTCATTGTCTACTGTGATGCTTCTAACCTTGGTCTCGGTTGTGTCTTAATGCAACGAGACAAGGTTATAGCTTACGCATCTCGTCATGTCAAAATCCACGAGAAGAACTATACAACCCACGATCTCGAGCTAGGCGCAGTTGTTTTTGCATTAAAGATTTGGCGACACTACCTGTATGGTACCAAGTGTACGATCTTCACCGATCATAAGAGCCTACAGCACATCTTTAATCAGAGGGAACTAAATATGCCTCAACGCCGATGGGTAGAACTTCTCAACGATTACGACTGTGAGATTCGTTATCACCCAGGCAAAGCAAATGTTGTTGCCGACGCACTTAGCAGACGGAGTTATCTGCTTAGTACTCGAAATGTTCAAGCCCAGCACAATCTCAAAGCTCTTATTCGCGACGCCCAGCATGCATGTTTCAACGAACGCACCTTGAAGGAAGAAAGAAAGAATCTACCACGATGGAGCCCAGCTTGTGAGCAAATCAAACGGGATATTCCACTTCTTAGACAAAATCTGGATTCCCAAGCGAACCAACCTGCGACAGATTATCATGGATGAAGCCCACAAATCCCGATACTCTATTCATCCTGGTGCTGACAAAATGTACCACGACCTTCGATATAGGTACTGGTGGCCGGGCATGAAACGGGATATCGCTCTTTACGTCGGAAAATGCCTAACCTGTGCTAGAATCAAGGCTGGACATCAAAGACCCTCTGGCTTGCTCGAACAACCTCCAATCCCCATGTGGAAGTGGGAGAGCATAGCTATGGATTTCGTAACCAAGCTTCCAACCACGTCGTCAGGTCACGACAGCATTTGGGTTGTTATTGACCGTTTGACTAAATCAGCCCACTTTCTGCCGATACGAGAAGACTACAAGGTAGAACGATTAGCCCGAATCTACACCGACGAGATCATTTGTCGACATGGGACGCCTCGTGACATCATCTCTGATCGTGATGCCCGGTTCACTTCACGATTGTGGGGAACGTTTCAAACGGCACTCGGTACAACGCTTAATCTAAGTACTGCGTTCCACCCACAAACCGACGGTCAGACTGAAAGAACGATTCGTACGCTTGAAGACATGCTCCGTTCGTGTGTTCTAGACTTCGGTGGTAATTGGGATAGACACCTTCCGCTAGTCGAATTCTCGTACAACAACAGCTACCAGGCTAGCATCCAGATGGCACCTTTCGAGGCCTTGTACGGAAGAAGATGTCGATCGCCTATTGTGTGTGATGTGGAAAAAGTAGTTCAACTAAATAAACTAAAATTACCCTAAATTAAGACTCAAGTAATAAAAATCTAGACTCTCTAACCTGACTAAACTACTCACCGGCAAGTGAACCGGTCGACTCTAGCACAGAAAAGTAAGTCCGGATGTCGAACCCACAAGGACTCTAATGAATTACGTTAACGACTTATTTAGACTAGACACTGACACGACTTAATAATTATTTTGTGTTTTAAAGGGGGGTTTTACTAAAATCCTAAAATTGAAATTAAAATAAAAATTAGACTAAGACACGAACGAAGACTAAGGTTCGATTCAGACGAGATTAACGACTACCTAGACTCGAATCCAGTTTAACTAGGAATGGACTTCTAACGGTATTATTGTTGTATGGAGCCGGGATCGTAAAATACTAAACCTTAAGGTATTTCAATGCTAAGACTTCCCGACCCTTCTCAGGAAGAAACCTAGGAAACCCTACAAGGCTGTTATGAATACCGACTGTTAGATTTCCTCTCAGTCCTCTAACGACTCTAAAAGTGCCCTAATACGACTATCTACCTCTCAGCGCGACAATCTAAGGCAATTCTAGGTTCTAACTTGGTTTACTAGACACAAATGCAATTAGGGAACTAAGATTGACTTCTCTCAAAACCTATCTTAGATATATACTGCACCGCGACCTAATAACTAACTCGAGCCTCTCAGCGACAAGTTAAGCAGAATACTTAATTCTAATTGTATTTTAATTACTGTTTCTAGGGCTATTGGCCAATTTACCCAACGATCACCCGAACCCGTAAGGATGCAAATAATCAACACAAATTTATTATGTGAAAGACATTCACCAAAATCTATGTGAAACAGTAAACAATCAACAACCAAAAGTAAATACGCACACGCACCAAATCAGAAATTCTAGAACACTTTACTTTCAGAAATCAATCCATAAACAAACAATAAAAACCGTTAAAAGATCCAAACTTTATCAAACTATCATCTTGTCTAGGTAGTATCTAGGTTTTAGCCAAGAAACATGTTGTCTAACATAAACAAATCAAGTTCAACACAAGAATTCATTGGAACAAGTAGTGAAACACGAAAATTAAAGAGAAACCGGGAGATAAAACCCGAACAATCTTCACTTCCACGCTCCAAGCTTCAACCGAATGATTCCCGCAAGCTAAAACACTTAGAAAACCTTGAAAATCTGCTTCAAAAGTCGCCTTAGGGTTCTTGGTTCGTAAGTTAGGGTTTTTCCCAAGTTTAAGATGATTATATATCTCTTTTTTCTAACAAACCCTTTTAATTTTCGCATACAAGCTTCTGGCTGGGCGCCACCCACTGAAGGACTGGGTGGTGGGGTGCCACCTTGTTTTTCAGCTCATGTATTACCTTCAGACTCTCACCGGGTGCCACAGACTTGCTTAGTAGGTGATGGGGTGCCAGAGAGTGATTTTTCAGCTTTTTAACTTTATTTAAACTCTTCGACCTTTCCAACATGCTCCAAGACTTGACACTTCAATATTTTTGCTCGTTTCACTCCGTTTCTAGCATATGTAAACATCAAGACCTGCGAAACACGATTTTATCAATAGCATGCATATTCTAACGAAAAACAAAACTAAATATAACGAAAACTATACAAACTATACACGAATAAAAGATGTATTTTGCAATACATCAAACATCCCCACACTTGCTCTTTTTTCGTCCTCGAAAAAGAATTGTGCAACGGAATCAGAGACAAATAATCACTCGGGTCAAAAGCATAGGTATATTTTATTAAAACCAAGACTTTCGTTAGCCGCGATTGCGAATATACTTGTCCCCTTAAACCCAAGTCCGGTCCTAAGCCCTTATCATGTGAATTTAATTTAAGTGCGGTCAATCCACCTAGGGTCTCACACTAGAATTTACGGTCCACCTACTCCCACCTCAAGCTTATAGGACTAAAGGAACGATCACTGGACCAATTCCCAACCGTCTTATATCAAAACCAAGAGAGTTTACAATCAACTTTTTTTTTTCTTTTTCCATTTTTTTTTCTATTTTTGCTTTGCTTTTTGCTCTTTTTTTTTCTCTCTCTCGTGAGTCTAGACGATGCTTTCCCTAACCAAGAGGTATTCCAGCTGTAGAGTCGCTATCCCCAACCACAGATTACTTAGGTTTCGGTACTTTTAATCGGCAATTCGATTTCACACATCCCAGAGGCATTCCGGCTGTAGAGTCGCTATCCCCAACTCGGATTACATAGACCTGTGTTACTTTCATTTAGTTTCTAGCTCACTTTTTATTCTATTTTTTTTATTTCTCGCATGATCACAAACTCTAATAGTTTTAACTTATAACGGTGCCCCTTATACTATTATTGGTAGTTTTAGTTTCCCATATCTCCCAGGCGAAAACCCACTAGCAGACCGACAATTAAGGTATATTAGCTCAAAGGGACTTAAAACCAAACCCGGGCCTATCCACATATCCCAAACTAGACGCAAGCTCGATTTATTATAATCTCATATTATTATTATTCGAACCCAAGCAAAAATTCACCTTTTCTATCATTTTCCGTTTTAATTTATGCAAACTTCTCATATCGAAAGACATTTTTCTGTTTTTTCAATTTTTTTGTATTTTCAAATTTTTTAATTTTTTTTGTATTTTTCAATATAAGACTCGATTATTTACATGTATCCCATCCCCACACTTGAAGATTGCATTGTCCCTAATGCAAGAATGGAAATACGACTCAACAACTACCTAAAAATAAAAACTGCAAACGAAATAAATAAAAAAAATACAACAACAACAAAAAGGGAAACGACTTAGCTGATTAATAACAATGCGTATGCTCCAAATCTCTCGTCCCATCCTGCTCGATCGTATAGCATTTCGGTCGCGATCGGCTTTGACTCTGACACGGGTACGCTTGATAGATGCCTTATATTCGAACAGCAGCTCCAAACTCACCCGAATGGAGATTGCGTACGGGTGGTACATATTCAAACCTGCATAACCAAAAACAAGCACAAACCAAAGCAATACCGACTCTAAAAAAAACGACTCAAGAACCACTAATTTAGACTCATGGTACACTACCCCCCATCGGCACTTTTAATTGTCCCAATTAAGAGCCAAAGTGTCGATTACTCAACAAACAAAGCATAAGCGTGGAAGCAACGGAAACGGTGCGCGTTTTTAATGAAAATTATGGCTTTATGTCAAAATAGCGCGAACCGTATCCCCACACTTATTTTTAACAACGCCCAAAACTCGTTTTCGCCATTTTCCATTTCAACCAATCAATTAGCCAAAAATTTATTAGCCGTTCAAAACCTCCCCCCCCCCCTATTTTTAGCATAATCCCATTCTTTCGCCTCTAAAACCAAATCAAAATAATCACACCAATCAAACCAACCCGAGCCCGTCCGCACCCTTTCAAGTATTTAAAACTGATTTGCACCTATAAGGAACTCGGACTCTTTGACTAACTTACTTTAAAGCTACTGGAAACAAATTCTGCACAACCTAATAGACTCAATACAAACCGGACACGACTCAACGGACTGAAAACATGAGACTGACTCGACACATAGCTAAACTAAACCAAACACCAACATATTAGACACTGACCTAACTGGACTCGACAAGCGACTCTAAACAGACTCGGACTCTTTGACTAAGACCCACTGAGTCGATACATAGACCTAATGACTTAACTAAATCGACCCAACTCCGACTCGACACAATTGGACATCACGAAACAGTTAATCGACTTCACCATGACTCGAACACATCACTCACAAGCACACGACTCACTGACTACTGACTCACCGACCCAACGCAGACTCGACAGACGCTCATATAACCTAAACTAAACAAACATTGTAGGAGAACATACCTGAGATTTGAAGAGAAATAAGAGGAATAGAGAATTTTTCGGTTGATCCTTTAAGCCCCAAAGTGGTGTAACAGGTGGGAGTTATCGATCAGTGGAGTAGGTGTAGAGGGAGAAGTTCAGGTTAGGTGATATTTGTCGGCTGTGAGTGGGTAAGTGGTTTATGGTGGAATGGGGGTGGTGGCTTACCGGCGGTTAGGGAGGGGGTCGGCGATTGTAGGGAAGTGAGTAATAGGGTTTGAGGTGCGATGGGGAAAGGGTAGGTCTGAGAGGAGTTTACGGTGGAGATGGGGAGTAGTGGTTGAGGGTATTAGGTGAGGAAGAAGGGGTCGATGATGAAGGGTGGTGGGTGTAAGTGTATCGGCAGTAGAGAGGAGAAGAAGGGTTAGGGAAATTGAAATTGTTGGGTTTGAATTAATTAAAGTTGCAGATGTATCCTCTGGCGGCCCGCTAGAGAGTGACGAGGTGGGTGGCGGCCCGCCACCACGTTACATATTTCCAAAAACATTCCCTTACGTGGTGGCGGGGGCGAGAGGGTTGTTTATAAGTGAGTGGCGGGGTGCCAGAGGCCGTTTTTAACAGAAAGTATCTAATTTTTTTCTTTCAATGCCTTAGAAAAATTTTTATGTTTTTCCCCAAACCCATCAAAGTTCAACCTTGATTTTTTCTAAGTATAAAACCTACCTCAAACCTTATTTGTCTCGCGAATTCCTGCAAATCCTCGGTGATGCCCTCCTGCAAATGACTCAAGACACAAACTAGGACCCGAAAAACTAACAAAAACGACTGTTAGCTACCGAAAATTACGAAGATACAAACGGTACAAACTCTACAAATGAGTAACAACTTCTCACATACTTATGGGGGATCATGGAGATGCAGCTCACCTCCAAACACACACTCACGGGTTGTAGCACCATTATACTTATTGCCCGATTCACCCCAAACACCCTTATCTCTCTCATAACTTCTCAACTCCTCATCTGGCGGTTTGAATCTAGTCTCATCATATCGGAATCTCTCCCCAAACTGAGCTTTGCTTAGTATTTCTAGCTTAGATTCTAAACGCACCATTCTCGCTTCTAATTCCTCTACTATCCTATCAGGTGGGTCCCCACACTTAAGTCCTATTACTTTTTCTAGACTCGGACCACTTACCACCTTCTCCTCATCCTTCTCACAATCCCCTAGTAACGATATCGCCTCCACTTTATCACTTGACCCTCTCGAATTCATAACCTTAAAAACTACCGATTCCTCGCCCGCTCTAAGTGTGATGGTGCCTAAAAATACATCTATGAGAGCTTTAGCGGTGTTCAAGAACGGGCGTCCTAAAATTAACGGTATGTTTTCATCGGCTTCCATATCAAGAACAACAAAGTCTACGGGAAAGACGAATTTATCCACTTTGACTAGAAGGTTTTCGATTATGCCACGTGGATACTTTACGGATCTATCGGCTAGAGACAACGACATGCGTGTAGGGGACAACTCTCCTAGACCTAACCTCTCATACAGGGAATATGGCATTAAGTTTATACTTGCTCCTAAATCGGCTAGGGCCCTACACTCGGTATCACTCCCAAACAAGCACGGGATGGTAAAAAGGCCCGGATCCGTCAATTTTTCCGGGACCTTGTTCAACACTACGGCGGAACACCCTCCACTAAGGGGGATGTTAGAAACCTCTCCTAACCTATCCTTACGTTTTAGAAGGTCCTTTAAAAATTTTGCATATTTCGGCATTGATTGAAGGGCTTCTATGAAAGGAAGGTTGATTCTAAGTTGTTTAAAAATCTCTAAAAATTTCCCGTCCTCTTTGGAATATGTTTGATTTTTAAGGCGGGAAGGGAATGGAGCACGGGAAATATCAACATTAGGTGATGGAACAACTTGAATGGGCTTTTTACCTATGCTTTTCTCACTTGAAGGCCCCCCGGTGTGTGCGGTACTTGCTGGGATTAACCTAGATTGCACTTTACCGGGCGCCTCCATTTCAATCTCCTCATCTACGAGGTCCTCATCTTCTACCTCGACACTCTCGGGTCTCACTACCTCTCCTAAGGTCCTACCGCTACGGGTCGAAATTGCCTTCACAGAGCCTGAAGGGTTGGGCTTTGTGTTGCCCGAAAATTGACCTGGAGGTCGTTCTTGCAACTGGCGTGCAATATCCCCAACTTGCCTTTGAAGATCTAAGAAATTCGAGTGGTTATTCTTTAAGAAAGTAGCATGTTCTTCTAAGGTGCGTTGGGTAGCCTGATCCTTAACTACTAGTTGGGTAAGAAGGTCCTCTATCCTAGACAGACTACTGTTTGACCCCTCATTCTTAGGTTGAACCTCTTGGTTTGACCCCTCACCTCTAAACTGTGCACCTGAACTTGAACTAGCAAATTGACCTGTTTGACCCGACCCCCCACTAGAATAGAAACCTGCCCCCCTGCTTTGATATTGACCTGATGGAAAACCAAGGGGGTTACCTAAAGAGCGATAATTGTTAGCACGCCAATTAGAGTTATTATTATTAAACGGGTTCGTTGGACCCCTATTTTGACCTGCTATATACTCGACCTGCTCTAGGGTAAGTGTTGGGCAATCTATGGTGTCATGTCCACCTCTACATACTTCGCACCTATCGACCTTCTTCTTAATTTCTAGCAACTCTTTGGTGATATAGTCAAGTTGAGATACTACCTTTGAGTCTGAAACGACTTGGTTCACTCCTCGAGAAGATGAGGAAGTAATCACAGGATTGGAATTCCTGCTGGTAGCACTATGATCTATATCAGCATGAGCGAAGCTCTCAAAGAGATCATTACAGTCAGCCACGGTTTTCTTTCCCATTAGGTGGCCTCCTGCAGATGTGTCGAATCGGGCCTTGCACTCAGGGGTAAGGCCATTGTAAAATTTTTCTACTAAAGCCCAATCCGACAATCCATGTTGGGAACAACGTGAGAGTAAAGTTTGAAACCTCTCCCAAGCTAAGTGATACGGTTTGTCAGGCTCCATTCTGAAGGAATGGATCTGATCTCGAAGGCGAGAGGCCTTTGCAGGTGGAAAATACTTAGCAAGGAACGCATCCCTAAGTCCAGCCCAAGTAGTGTAAGTACCTGCTGGCTGCGAATCGAGCCATGTGGCTGCGCGGCCAGCAAGCGAAAAGGGAAAGACTTGGAGAAAACGGGCATCAAGATTAACACCTTCGATACCGAAGGTGCTACACAGACGGGTGAGACGGTTGATATGTGCTGGCGCATCCTCATCATCACGACCATGGAACTGACAAGAGTTGTTAATGGCAGTCATGATGTATGAGGGAATTTGCCAGGACTTGTCATTGGTGATTTCAGGGATGGTGATGGGTGAATTTGCGGTAAGACCTGAGGTGGAACGCTGGTGGACAGTTTGGTTATCGGCCATTTGGTGAACTGGTGGTGGACTAGGCTGACGGGAGGGTGGAGGGGAATTGTGGGGTGATGACTTCGGGGTGAAGTCGTAGTTCGGTGGTTTCGATTGAAGTGTAGAGTCAGAAGGGCCCGAAGATGAAGTTGAGGATTTTTTTACCTGAATACTGGGTGTGGAGAAGGAAGACTTGTCGATCGGTGGCTTCACTGGTCCCTGCGAACGCGTGTGGGGCATGAACTGTAAAACCAAGAACAAACAAGTAAAACAACTCCAACAAGAGACTCGGAAAATACGAAAAAGACACTAAAATTAATTGGACTCCTACGACTCACAAACACACAAAAAGCACGTAACGATATCAGTTGAAATCCAAAGGAAGCAGTTAACGCAATTGCCAAGAGTCCCCGGCAACGGCACCAAAAACTTGATGTGGAAAAAGTAGTTCAACTAAATAAACTAAAATTACCCTAAATTAAGACTCAAGTAATAAAAATCTAGACTCTCTAACCTGACTAAACTACTCACCGGCAAGTGAACCGGTCGACTCTAGCACAGAAAAGTAAGTCCGGATGTCGAACCCACAAGGACTCTAATGAATTACGTTAACGACTTATTTAGACTAGACACTAACACGACTTAATAATTATTTTGTGTTTTAAAGGGGGGTTTTACTAAAATCCTAAAATTGAAATTAAAATAAAAATTAGACTAAGACACGAACGAAGACTAAGGTTCGATTCAGACGAGATTAACGACTACCTAGACTCGAATCCAGTTTAACTAGGAATGGACTTCTAACGGTATTATTGTTGTATGGAGCCGGGATCGTAAAATACTAAACCTTAAGGTATTTCAATGCTAAGACTTCCTGACCCTTCTCAGGAAGAAACCTAGGAAACCCTACAAGGCTGTTATGAATACCGACTGTTAGATTTCCTCTCAGTCCTCTAACGACTCTAAAAGTGCCCTAATACGACTATCTACCTCTCAGCGCGACAATCTAAGGCAATTCTAGGTTCTAACTTGGTTTACTAGACACAAATGCAATTAGGGAACTAAGATTGACTTCTCTCAAAACCTATCTTCGATATATACTGCACCGCGACCTAATAACTAACTCGAGCCTCTCAGCGACAAGTTAAGCAGAATACTTAATTCTAATTGTATTTTAATTACTGTTTCTAGGGCTATTGGCCAATTTACCCAACGATCACCCGAACCCGTAAGGATGCAAATAATCAACACAAATTTATTATGTGAAAGACATTCACCAAAATCTATGTGAAACAGTAAACAATCAACAACCAAAAGTAAATACGCACACGCACCAAATCAGAAATTCTAGAACACTTTACTTTCAGAAATCAATCCATAAACAAACAATAAAAACCGTTAAAAGATCCAAACTTTATCAAACTATCATCTTGTCTAGGTAGTATCTAGGTTTTAGCCAAGAAACATGTTGTCTAACATAAACAAATCAAGTTCAACACAAGAATTCATTGGAACAAGTAGTGAAACACGAAAATTAAAGAGAAACCGGGAGATAAAACCCGAACAATCTTCACTTCCACGCTCCAAGCTTCAACCGAATGATTCCCGCAAGCTAAAACACTTAGAAAACCTTGAAAATCTGCTTCAAAAGTCGCCTTAGGGTTCTTGGTTCGTAAGTTAGGGTTTTTCCCAAGTTTAAGATGATTATATATCTCTTTTTTCTAACAAACCCTTTTAATTTTCGCATACAAGCTTCTGGCTGGGCGCCACCCACTGAAGGACTGGGTGGTGGGGTGCCACCTTGTTTTTCAGCTCATGTATTACCTTCAGACTCTCACCGGGTGCCACAGACTTGCTTAGTAGGTGATGGGGTGCCAGAGAGTGATTTTTCAGCTTTTTAACTTTATTTAAACTCTTCGACCTTTCCAACATGCTCCAAGACTTGACACTTCAATATTTTTGCTCGTTTCACTCCGTTTCTCGCATATGTAAACATCAAGACCTGCGAAACACGATTTTATCAATAGCATGCATATTCTAACGAAAAACAAAACTAAATATAACGAAAACTATACAAACTATACACGAATAAAAGATGTATTTTGCAATACATCAGTGTGGCACGAGATCGGTCACTCGCAACTAACCGGTCCGGAGCTGCTACAAGAAACGACAGACAAAATTTTCCAAATTCGAGACAATCTAGCGAAGGCTCGGGATAGACAGAAGCTTCTCGCCGATAAAAAGCGCAAGCACCGTGAGTATGGCGTTGGTGACTACGTACTCCTAAAGGTATCACCTTGGAAGGGTGTAGTCCGATTCGGCAAAAAGGGGAAACTCGCGCCTCGATATGTGGGACCTTTTAAGATTCTGGAAAGGATCGGAAAAGTCACCTATAGACTCGAATTACCGGAAGAACTTAGCAATGTCCATCCGATCTTCCACGTGTCAAACCTCCGAAAGTGCATCTACGACCCCGACTTACATGTTCCTCTGGATGATCTACAAGTGAACGAAACATTACACTTCGTGGAAAAGCCTGTCGAAATCATGGATCGCCAAACCAAATAACTCAGGCGCTCACGCATTCCTATTGTGAAAGTCCGGTGGGAAGGCAAACAAGGCGCGGAGTTCACGTGGGAACTCGAAAGCGACATGAAGGCCAAGTACCCGCAGTTGTTTAATTAGAGAGATAATCTTAGAGGAAGAAAGTCTAGACAGAGAAAGTCTCTCACGTGATTTTCGGAGCTTGTAATCGTCAGATTATCAATAGAATCACGTTAAAAATTGTACGTTTTTATCCGTTCAATCTCACTCGTGCACGGATTCCGCACGTCGTACGAGTCGGATCGCAATCGAAACGAATCAAACCGGAACCTAACCAATAGAGTCGCAATTATAATATATACTAAGTGCGAATGATCCTCGCAACCGAGCTCTTGCTCAGATACCACTTGTAGGATCGGTTTGACTCCTTTACAATCACGTGTAGTCACACACGATCGCGGTTTCCGCACGTCAAACGTGTTGTTACGCAATCAAATCGGAGTTGAACCAGAACCTACAATAATCAAGGTTTTGAAAGAAAAAGAAAAAGGGTTTTGAAATCTGAAACTTTATAGGCTTTTAAATCAGGTACTTTCGCTGATCATATCCAAAAAAATAAAAATAAATAATCAGCCGATTTTAACCGTAAAATCTTGGTTAATCTGACGACTTTCAATGATCCAAACGAAGGACTCTCACGCATGATTCACGAATTAGTTACAGCTTCCGGCTTAATTTCGGGACAAAATTTCCTAAACAAGGGGAGGCTGTAACACCCCGTGTTTTCACGAGTGAAAGTCAAAGTCAAGGTCAAGGTCAAAGTCAACGACCGATTTCGCGCGACGTGACTCGTAGAATTGTTTGTATGATATTTAGATTATGTGGAGTAGATGTCGTACATTGCAATAACCGAATCATGCCAACCGCACCTCAATCGACCTACGACTGTGAAGGATAGGAAGTAACAATGCGATAAAGTTAATCAAGCTATGCTAATCAAATCGACATCAAATCGTAACTCGAGCTGTGTATTTTACTTGCCGTTATAAGTGTGTGTGTGCCTTACGTGTTACTTGTGCATGTTTATTTTATGTTATGTTGTGATAATCAAGCGAACTCGAAGTCTAACTCGAATATAAACGAACCCGAACCCGAATCCCGAGTCGAACCATATAAGAAGTAGTTGGGACTGAAAGTAACTTGATTAGGAAACCCTATCGAATCGCTCGCAATCCAAAACCGAATCAACATCGCACCGAACTCACCAAAGGAGGTGGCATCCGCACGGATGGCCAATCCGCACGGATTGCCAATCCGCACGGATGACCAGTCCACGCGGATAACTTACCCGGGTGCGTGCCATGCGCACGGCTCACCCTTTCCCTTTTTGGCATCCTATAAATACACGGGTCACTCTCCACTTTTTCCACTTTTGGCAAGTGACATCCGAACCACACGCATTCTTCACCTTTTCTCAGATTTCTCTCAATCCAGGTAAGATCTTGCACTAATTCTTGTACATCTTTAATCACTACACAATTCTACACATTTCTATCTTTCGAATCTTCACTTTCAACCATGAAATCATCCGGATTCGAGGTATTCACGGGTGACATCATCATGATGTTCATAAGAACTTCATGCTTGGCTTCATTCCACCAAGAATATCTCAGATCTAAACGATTTCTACAAGTTTTTACAATAATTTCACCTAAATCTAGACTTTTCTAAGGATAAAAGAGTTGAAAGAAATAAACCTAAGTTCTCTCTTTCTTTTACCCTTAAAACCGGTACGAATCCGATCAGTCCTAGTGTTCTACTCGTCAATAGTGATGCCCTAGTTCTAGATCTGGAGTTCTACCATAGACAACTGATTTCGGGGTCAACCGGGATGACCGTTCTGAGTCGCCGATAGGCCGAGTTAGGGTGGTTCCTGACCGGTCTAGTCGCGCGGGTGAGAACACAACTCCAAGTGGTTGCCACGTAATCAGAACGTCTCGATAAACGACAACAGAAACCAAGTGTAGACGAACGGAACAACCAGACCGGTTGCCCGCACGAACAAGCTGTCCGCACGGACTAGCTGTCCGCACGGACGAGCCGTACGCACGTACAGGTCATACGCACGTACAGGTCATACACACGGGTTGTCACCCGCACGGACTACCCTTGGGACCCACTTTCCAAACGAGGTTTGAGTATCGACGAACGAGCAATCCGGACGGACGACCTCTGAATGGACTACTCTTCGGATCATGAGATACTAAGGCCTTAAAACGAAAACCAAACGATCTTCATCCGCACGGCCAAGCCGTACGCACGGATAGGCTATCCGGACGGATTGTCTCTGCCCGCGCGCACAGGCTGCCCGCACGGACTACCATACGCACGGACTGCCGTCCGCGCGACCGGCTTGAAAGGTAGAAACACTTAGGTGTTTTCTAAATGCTACAACGAAAACTCCAAAGCACAAGCCATCATACACAAACACATCTTAGGAAGAAACAATCCACTTGAACATTTATCCACACAAGCAACCTAACCATACGGATAAGTCGTCCGCACGTACAACTAGTCAGCACGGGTTGCCACCCACACGGACAGTCACACGCACGGATAACTTACCCGGATGGATCACCATCCGCACGGATGACTTCTACTCACGGATAACTGATCCGCACGATCAGTCATCCTACCCACTCTCACTTGTACTATTTTGCGCGTCACTTATCGTTACGTTATCGAATCTATTCAGGCTAACCGTACTCACTGTAAAGCGCTCCCTTCAATCCATATCACTGTGAGTATACTCGAACCCTTTTTGCTTTTAGCACTTTTGGGTGTTACATACGTTACAACTATTCAAACTACAACTATCACACTACTCAAGCTATTTTAACGCTTAACCATTAATGCATGTTATACGTGGCTTATGAATGCTTGTTTGTTATGTTTACACATGGAATGCTGTCTACCTGCCTTAGCAACGATAGTACTATAGTTTGGACTCAGCACCCGTTCACACGGGGGTTGTTAAGGATCTTTTACTTGCATGGATTACAGTGGTAATCGTGTATTGCGAACTGCCTCGGGCAGTCAACCCGCAGTCATTGGTATCGATGGATCTATGTCGATAACTAACGTGCTTCATTTCTCTATGTGTACGTGCTGGTTATGCGTAAACGAATTCGAACTCTATATGCTATTATCAAACTTGTATGCTCACCTTTACATTTTATGTATTGACATTATTTTAACGTATGTGACAGGTGCTTAGGACGCATATGTGGTAGGAGTTGGAAGCTAGAATAAAGCTTTAGAGCCCAACAAATAGTTGTCTGTAGATAACTTATTAGGGGTCTCTAGAAGCCGATAAACAATAGCTACTTATTTAAATCTGAGTTGTCGGAACAGAGTATTTGTTTTGATGTTGCCTGCAATAACTTGTTTGACTATTTATGGTACGGTATGGGACGTAATGTTTACTTAAATGGTAAAGATAGTTGTTATGGAAACTTCTGGACAATCTGTTTCGCTCAGTGTCGCGCCCCGATGATTCCGCCATCGGTTGGGGTGTGACAGCGTTTGTCTCTCTTTTCTTGATGAGAGAGTGCATGACGGGATCCAGACGACATGGTCTGCAACAGACATCGTCACAGGACTCATCACATTGTATTCGAATCTCACCTCACACGTCTATTACTTACTAAAGCTCAGGAACACGTATGCTTACGTTAGTACTTATCACGAAATCACATAATCACATATCACGTAGAACACATAATCATTTAGTACCTAAGCACGTAAGCACAGAAGCAAAGAAACACATACGCATTTAACAAATAGAGGCAATCAGAAAACAGAAACCTATAAGTAGATGTGTTAGGGTTAGAGTTTAGGACTTTTGGCAACTTCTGATACTTTTGCCATTTGCAACCTTTGAGGAGATAGGAGCTAGAGAGAGAAACTAGTGAGAGAAAGGCAAAGGGTGATTCACGTTTCTTCAAAGAATCACGTTTATATTACGTCTCGTGTGTTCGGTCTCGTTCGTGTACGGATTCCGTACGTCACACGTTCGGTTACGCAATCATTTAGGAGTCAAAACCGGGACATCACGGTAAATTGTACATCTAGTGTGTTTGGTCACGCACGTTCACGGGTTTCGCACGTTGAACGTGTCGTTACGCAATCGTTGGGAGTCAAAATGAGAAATGAGAAATGACACATAAAACACATATAAAATCGGCAAACTATCTTTGAAATGCTTAAAAATCGAGAGGTAGATCGTCCGCGGCCAGTAGACTTCGACTACCCAAAGTGGTTCGACTATTCACAAGGATCCGTTATGCACTTTTAACCTCCAGGACTATGCCTTCGCCTCGAGTCTTGGGCGTTTGGCACACATCCCGTTGTTCATATTGTGACTTCAGGTCGTTGGAGTCCGTCGAGACTTTGGTGGGAGTTTTGTATACAGGCGGAACAAGTCGTCAAGGTTAGGGTTTCACCCCTGGCTTAACAACTTCGTCCCTGTTTTGATAAAATAGAGGAAATTATTCATCAAAATATGGATTTCACTCCTGATTTGGTATAATTTCCCCTTGCTTGTTATTGAAATGCGAGCTGAGTAAGCAACTTTAGTCGAGATTTTGCGGTTTTCACACCTATTCTTGACCTCATTGCCCACTCATAGTTGAAAATTCGAGTGCGGTGTGAGTGTAGTATAAACGAGGATAGTGAGGAATAGCAGGTTCATACAAAATCCCTAACGGATATGCACAAGCCGGTCTGTTGGTTCTTAGCTATAGACTAGGTTTCTAAGACATCGACCCGGACGAGGTCGTGTCTTGCCTAATTCCCTATAGTTATGGCTCTGATACCAATCTGTCACACCCCAACCAATGGCGGAAATCATCGGGGCGTGGCACTGAGCGAAACAGATTGTCCAGAAGTTTCCATAACAACTATCATTACCATTCAATTTAAATTAACATGTCCCATACCATGTCTCAAACAGTAATCAAATTATTACAGATAAAATCTAGGCAAATATTCTGTTCCGACAACTCAGATTTAAACATAGATAATTTATTTGTTGGTTTCTAGGACCCCCTTTCCTAGCTTCAATTTCATCATAGCACAGAGAGCATCCTAGACCTTTCCTAGCCTCAATTTCACAGTGAGCTAGGCATACAAGCAACCTAAACACCTGTCATATACGTTAAAATAAAGTCAATACATAAAATGTAAAGGTGAGCATACAAGTTTGATAATAGCATATAGAGTTCGAATTCGTTTACGCATAACCAGCACGTACACATAGTGAAATGAAGCACGTTATTTATCGACATAGATCCATCGATACCAATGACTACGGGTTGACTGCCCAAGGCAGTTCGCAATACATGATTACCACCGTAATCCATGCAAGTAAAAGATCCTTAACAACCCCCGTGTGAATGGGTGCTGAGTCCAAACTATAGTACTATCGTTGCTAAGGCAGGTAGACAGCATTCCATGTGTAAACATAACAAACAAGCATTCATAAGCCACGTATAACATGCATTAACGGTTAGCGTTCAAAGAGTTTGAGTAGTGTGATAGTTGTAGTTTGAATATTCGTAACGTATGTAACACCCAAAAGTGCTTAAAGCAAAAAGGGATCGAGTATACTCACAGCGATTAATGGATTGAAGGGAGCGCTTTTAGCGAGTACGGTTAGCCTAAATAGATTCGATAACGTAGCGATAAGTGGCACGTAAAACAATACAGGATGAGAGTGGGTAGGATGGCTGGTCGTACGGATGGTCACCCGTGCGGACAACAATCCGTGCGAGTAGTTAATCCGTTCGGTTGGTCATCCGTGCGGACAGCCTGTCCGTGCGGATGACTTATTCGAGTGGATTGTTTCTTCCTATGCTAAGGATGTGTTTGTGTATGATGGCTTGTCCTTTGAAGTTTTCGTTGTAGTATTTAGAAAACACTAAGTTCTCTTACCCTTCAAGTCGGTCGCGCGGATGACGATCCGTGCGGACAACAACAATCCATCCGGATGGTAGCTCGTGCGGATAACTACAACCCACCCGGATGGTAGTCCGTGCGGACAACGTGTTGGAAATTGTTCAAGGTCTTAGTATCTCATGGTCCGAAGAGTAATCCATTCAGAGGGTCGTCCGTGCGGATTATGTATTCGTCGATACTCAAACCTTGTTTGGATATGGGTCCCAAGTGTAGTCTGTCCGGATGGCAACCCGTCCGGATAGTCTGTCCGTACGGACATCCTGTCCGTGCAGACATCAGTCCATCCGGACAGCATCTCGTTCTGGTTGTTCCGTTCGTCTACTCTTGGTCGCTTTTGTTGTTCTATCGAGAAGTTCTGATTACGTGTCAACCATTTGGAATTGTATTCTTACCAACACAACTAAGCCGGCCAGGAATCACCCTAGCTCGGCCGGTCGGCGGCTCTGAATGGTCATTCTGGTCTAACCCGAAATCAGGTGTCTCGGGTAGAATCCGGATTTAGGACTAGTGCAACACTAACATTGAGTAGAAGACTAGAACTAATCCGATTCTTATCGTTTTTTAGTGTAACAGAAGGAGAAAACTTGTGTTTATTCCTTTCAACCCTTTCATTCTTTGAAAAGTTCAGATTTGTGTGAAGTTAGTTTGTGAAATCTTGTGGAAACCGTTCAGATCCGAGTTATTCTTGGTGGAATGAGGTCAGACTTGAAGTTCATGGGAACTTCATGATGACGTCATCCTAGAATACCTCAAATCTTGATGATTTCACGGTTAAAAGTTAAGATTTGAAAGATAGAAATGTGTATGAGTGCATATAGATCAAGAAAGTACAAGATTTAGGGCGAGATCTTACCTGGATTGAGAGAAATCGAAGAAAAGATGAAGAAAGCGTGTTAGTCGGACGTCACTTGCCAAAAGTGGAAAGTTTGGAGAGTGACCCGTGTATTTATAGGATGCTAAAAGAGGAAAGTACCATTCGTCCGGATTGCACATCACCCGGATGGTCATCCGTGCGGATAGCAAATCCTGGTCGGATGCGCTTAACACTTCCGTGCGGATGGCCTGTCCGTGCGGATTGGCGCCTGGGTGGTGTGTTTGGTGCGATGAGCTTTGGCGTTTCGGTTCCGATTGCGAGCGATTCGATAGGGTTTCCTAGTCAAATTACTTTTAGTCCCAACTACTTCGTACCTTGCGTAATCTATTTTCCACCATCTATCATAGTTCGATTGTGATTCGAGTTCGAGTTCGACAGCATTCGAGTTTCGATTGAGTTCTCTTGATTACACAACACAACATAAATAAACATGCACAGGTAACACGTAAGGCACACACACACACGTATAAACAATAAGTAAAATACTTAGTTCGAGTTGCGATTCGACGTCGATTCGATTAGCATAGCTTGATTGTTAGTTGATTAACTTTATCGCATTGTTACTTCCTATAGTTCACAGTCGTAGGTCGGTTGGAATACGATTAATACTCATCGATTATTGCAATTAACAACACTTACTCCACATAATATAATTAAAAACAAGAAGTTTCTATGAGTCAAGTTGCGCGAAATCGGTCGTTGACTCTGACCTTGACTTTGACTTATGAAAACAACTTAGCGAAGCTCAGACAAACCAAGGAAATTCAAGTAGTACCTAGTAATCGGATTACTAGTAAATAAATCGACACCTAAATCGGAAGATCGGATAGAATGAGGTTTCGTAAACCAAGTGAGTATTGGAGCTCATGTGATATGGTTTAACAAAGCCTACATTCTAAATCGGAACCTAACCTAAGTGCTTTCGACCCGTTACGACCCATTAAGGTAGCTTATGCTACGTTAATGTGTCGTTCGCGTAAAATGCGTTCGAGACGTCTAACTAGTCCTATGACAAGTATTATATGCCTAAACATGTTTAAATACGTTGCATAATTAGTTATGTGGCAAATGTTTAGGTTACATATGCTTAAAATCCAATTATGCATGAAAAGGGCATTTTGGTAAATTACCTAAGGTATATAAACTACCTATCATACAACTACTTAAACTACGTGACCATAAGGTATAACCTCGGAAGGTTATTCCCTATGCAACTATGGTCACTAGTCATGCTTGGTCAGATCCTAATGATCGACCAAACGGGTCGAGTTCGAAAGTCTAAGCGGTGGGTTAGACCGCTTGACTTACGACTCTAAACAAGCACTAAACTAAAAGTGACGAGCTAAGCATGTTAAAACATGCTTAACTAAGTTAGAAAACAGGTTTTGATATCAAAACAAAGTGTTTTGATACCAAGAGTAGTTTGGTTGCAAAATACGCTTAAATGCGCATTTTGACCAAAACTACGACTCGTCACTACGCCTAGTCAACGTGGTAATCAATAGGTATAGTCACAAAGGACTATAACCATCGTGATCACGCTCACGTTGCAAAGTTCAAAAGAACTTTGTGTTGACCAACTCGTGGTCAAAGCTGAAAGTCAAACACTGTTTGACTTTCAAGCTAGGAAAGCAATAAAAGAATGAAGGAAGCTTACAAAGGGTCCTTGCTTGAACTTGATCTTATAATTCTCAGGTATTAAGTTATAAAACCTCAACTTAGAGAATTTAGATCAAGTGTGAGTTGCAACAAGTGAAATGCTAGGCTATTTATACTTGTCATGAACTCACAAGATCAAAACAAGTGTTTGTGTGGCCATCAAGCAATAAATCCTAGCCATACAAGTGTTAGAGGCCAGCAAATTTGCTTGGGGATGTGCTAACTTGGCTACCACACAAAGGAATTGCAAGAATGGTCCCTCAAATTCAATCTGCTGCAAAAAAAACAAGTTTCTGCCCAGATCATATGGTCGTGTGGCGCGACCACAAGGCCCTATGGCTGTTGCGCGACTCCAGGGTGTGAGCTGAAAGTTTCAAAGTTTGGCAGAAACAGTCCCTGGACGTGTTTAATCTTGTTTTCGACGTTTTTAACCTTCGTTAAGCCATTTTCAAGGCTCTACAAGGTCGTTAAAGTGTAGGGGACCTGAAATATGCTTGGAAATATCATGGATGTCGGTTCGTTTGGTCGTACGGTCACGTTGTTCGGTTATTTACGACGAAACTCGAACTGACGCGAAAACGAACCAAATTAAGCGACGAGTGATATTTTTGCATGCCGATTACTAAAATAAAAATATTTTACTGTGTACAAAAATTTTGGATGTCCAGATGTGGTCAGAACGTAAGATATGCGCGAAAATGCAAACTTACGCCGTTTTTGACACTTTTAGTCCCTGTAAGATCAAATAATCATATTTTCGCACACCGAACCACTCAAAGCTTATTTCTAAGCTATGTTTAGGTTATTTATGGTATGTTTAGCTTATGATCAAGTTCCGGACTGTACGTTACTATGCAAATCGACATAGTTTCGCAGTTTGACACAAATAGTCCCTGCGATCGAACAAACTTGATTTCAACACGCCAAACCATCCAAAACTTATTTCTAAGTTATGTGAAGGTTATTTAAGGTATGTTAATCCTATGTCACTATTACGGAGTGTTTGTCACGTTAAACTGACTGCGTTTACGCACCAGTTTGCGTATAACTTTCCAGAAAGCGATTTAAAGCTTGAAATCGGAATCGAATCGAATCGTAAAATCATCAAACAAAATTACACATATAATAACACCAAAACACATTGTTTTATTAATAATTATCATTGTTTTACATTGTACAACGATTACAGAGCACAGTTGTCACAGTCTCCCCTACTTTATGGAAATTTCGTCTCGAAATTTTTAACTAGAGGAAACTTGTGAGAACAATTGCGGATATTTCGCCTTCATTTGGTCCTCACGTTCCCAAGTAAAATTTGGGCCACGTTCGGATTCCCAGCAAACCTTGACCAATCAAAGCCGTTTGTTCTTCAACTGTTTGAATGTACGGTCCACTATCTCCACAGGTTTCTCGACAAAGTGCATCGTTTCATCGATTTGAATTTCGTCGAGTGGAATGTGAAGATCAGCGTCAGCTAAACACTTCCGCAAATTGGACACGTGAAAAGTCGGGTGAATATTTCCAAGCTCTGGAGGTAGCTCTAGTCGATAGGCGACCTTTCCAACCCTTTCAACAATCTTAAATGGTCCAACATATCATGGTGCAAGTTTTCCTTTCTTTCCAAATCTCACCACTCCCTTCCAAGGTGACACCTTGAGTAGGACATGTTCTCCGACTTGAAATTCTAAGGGCTTGCATCGCATATCCGCATAACTCTTTTGACGGCTTCTAGCTGTCACAAGATTATCGCGAATTTTCTTGATTTTGTCTGTTGTTTCCAGAATGAGCTCAGGTCCAGTAAGCTGAGCTTCACCGATCTCATTCCAATAGACAGGTGAATGACATTTTCGACCGTAGAGAGCTTCGAATGGTGCCATATTGATACTAGCATGATAACTATTGTTGTAAGAGAACTCAATCAATGGAAGATGTGAATCCCAATTACCACCAAAGTCTATCACGCATGCTCTAAGCATATCCTCCTAAGTTTGAATCGTCCTCTCAAATTGTCCATCTGTTTGGGGATGATAAGCAGTGCTTAGATTTAGTTGGGTTCCCATAGCAGATTGCATGGTCTTCCAAAAATGAGATGAAAATCGAGCATCACGATCGAAAATGATGTCCAAAGGAACATCATGTCGAGATACAATCTCATCAACATAAATCTTTGCAAGTTTATCAGCAGATAGATCCTCGCGAATCGGAATAAAATGAGCTGACTTCGTTAATCGATCGATAACAACCCAAATAGCATCGTGACCTTTAGATGTACGTGGTAATTTAGTGATGAGATCCATCGCAATGTTCTCCCACTTCCAAACCGGTATCTCTGGTTGAACAAGCAAACCAGATGGTCGCTGATGTTCAACCTTGACTTTGAGACAAATTAGGCATTTCGATACATACAAGGCAATATCCTTCTTCATACCAGGCCACCAATACTGAGTACGAAGATCCTTGTACATTTTATAAGCACCAGGATGGATAGAATATCGAGACTTGTGAGATTCGTCCATCACTAAAGTTCGAAGATAGTCTTGTTTCGGGATCCACAAACGATCCTTGAAATAGAGTAAACCATCGTCCTTCGCTTCGAGTTTAAGCTCGAGTTGAAGTGGTAATTCCTTACCCATCAAATTTTGTGAAACACAAAATTGTTGAGCTCGAAGAACACGAGTTTGAATATCAGATAGAGTTCTAACAAAATGAAGCTTGACTCGCTCCTTTCGACTAAGTGCATCGGCTACGACATTCGCCTTACTAGGATGGTAGCGAATCTCGCAATCATAGTCGTTTAAGAGTTCAACCCAATGTCGTTGCCTCATGTTCAGCTCCTTCTGATTAAGAATGTGCTGGAGACTTTTGTGGTCTGTGAAAACCACACACTTCGTGCCATAAAGATAATGTCTCCAGATTTTGAGAGCGAAAACCACAGCTCCCAACTCAAGATCAAGAGTCGTGTAGTTCTTCTCGTGAACTTTCAATTGTCTTGACGCATATGCTATAACTTTACCTCGTTGCATAAGAACACAACCAAGGCCTAAGTTGGATGCATCACAGTAGACAACGAAATCATCATTTCCCTCAGGCAGAGATAAGACAGGAGCATCACATAGCTTTCGTTTCAGCGTTTGGAACGCTTCTTCTTGTTTAGGTCCCCACTCAAAAGGCTTATTCTTCTGAGTCAAAGCAGTGAGTGGAACCGCAATCTTAGAGAAGTTCAAAATAAATCGACGATAATATCCAGCAAGACCAAGAAAAGATCGAATCTCTGTAGGTGTCATTGGTGTATTCCAATCCTTAATAGCAGCTATTTTGGATGGATCCACATGAATACCTTGCTCGTTGAAAATATGTCCCAAAAACTGAACTTCTTTAAGCCAAATTTCACACTTGGAGAATTTAGCAAAAAGTTTTTCCTTCTTCAGGAGTTCCAAAGTCAAACGAAGGTGTTGCTCGTGATCGGCTCGAGACTTTGAATAAATGAGAATATCATCGATGAACACAATGATGAACTTGTCTAAATAAGGTTTACAGACCCTATTCACTAAGTCCATGAAGATAGCTGGGGCATTTGTCAAACCAAAAGGCATGACGGTGAACTCGTAATGCCCATATCTTATGCGGAATGCAGTTTTGGGAATATCTTCTTCGAGAACACGAAGCTGATGATACCCAGAACGCAGATCGATCTAAGAAAAACAGGTAGCACCTTGCAGCTGATCAAAGAGATCATCGATTCGAAGTAGGGGATATCGATTCTTGATGGTAAGCTTATTAAGCTCACGATAATCGATACACATACGAAAAGATCCATCTTTCTTTTTCATAAAGAGGACAGGAGAGCCCCAAGGTGAATAACTCGATCGGATGAATCCTTTATCAGATAACTCTTGAAGCTGTTTCGATAACTCTTGCATCTCAGACGGTGCAAGACGATAAGGTGCTTTCGCAATCGGGTTGGCATTAGGTACAAGATCAATATGAAACTCGACTTGACGAACTGGAGGCAAATCAGGTAGTTCATCAGGAAACACCTCTGGGTAATCCCGAACAATTGGAATATCCTGAATACTCTTGCTCTTGCCTTTCTCCTCGGTGACATGTGCCAGAAAAGCAACATATCCTTTTCGTAAATAACTTCGGGCTGTTGTACACGACATGAGTTTCAAACCACCAGAAGGTTTCTCGCCACGAACTTCCAGAACATCGCCAGACGAAAGGGGAATACGAATGATCTTATCGAAACAAATCACCTCAGCATGGTGTTTGGTTAACCAATCCATACCCACGATGATATCGAAACTCCCAAGTTGCATCGGTGTGAGGTCAATAGGAAAAAGATGGTTATCGAGATTTAATTGACAACCACGAAGAATAGAATCGAGTACGAGTGGTTTAGCAGTAGCAATTCGACAGATAAGGGTTTCCTCAGTTTAGTTCTAGGTATCGCAAGTAAAGGCTCAAAGGATAACGAAACAAAACTCCTATCGGCACCAGAATCGAAAAGAACAGATGCAACTTGATTGTTAACAAGGAACGTACCGTTAACAACCTCGTTGTCTGCTCTCGCCTCGTTCGCGTTCAGATTGAATGCTCGTCCACGAGCGGGATTCACATTAGCGTTCGGGTTCGGATTCGCATTCGCATTAACCAACCTCGGGCAGTTGTTGCGGAAATGACCCATTTCTCCTCAATTAAAACACGAACCAAGTGGGAATCTCGCAGCATTCCCCTGAATTTGTGCTGGAACCTGAGCAGCCTGATTTTGGCCAAAACGACAAATGTTGGCCAAATGCCCAAGTCTACCACACGTAGTGCACTGTTTACAGGCCTGCTGGGCAACATGATGACCGTTGCATCTAGCACAGTGAGGTGCGGTACCAGCATATTGCTTCTTCGCGGGAGGTAGGGCGTGGGTTCTGAGGGTTCTGTGCAGTAACTGCAAACTTCTGGGAAGCCTTATGCTTCCTCGACTTCTTAGAAGTCTCACCCTTCTTCTTACCCTTACCCTTTTCCTGAGCAGAATCGGCTGACTTCTTCTTATCACCCTTACTGACCTGAGACTCGGTCAGAGTAGCAGCCAATTCAATCGCTTGACGGACAATGGTAGGATTACTGCCAGTCACAATATCTTGCACAGAATCGGGTAAACCATCGATATACCTCTCAATTGCCTTCTCCAACAGGGTAACCATCGTAGGACACAACAAGCTGAGCTCCTCATATCAATCCGTATAAGCACGGTGTTCTCCCCCGTCTTGTTTCAAATCATCGAATTCTCGTTCTAAAGCTCGAATTTCGTGACGGGCACATAACTCTCTCATCATGAGAGCTCGAAGCTCTTCCCAAGTTTGTGCCATCGCTACATCGGCACCCCTATCACGCATCACTCAGTTCCACCATGTAAGAGCGCGCTTCTCGAACACACTAGATGCAAACTTAACCTTACGCTCATTCGGACATTGCACATGTCTAAATGTGCTTTCCAGACTTTCAAACCATTGCAGGAGCGCGGTTGCTCCTTGAGACCCAGAAAACTTCAATGGTTTAGCCGAATTGAAGTTCTTGAAACTACATTGTGCATTATTGTTGTTATTGTTATTGTATAACTCATGGATCTGGGTTACTACGCCAGGAAGTACTACAGCCATTTGCTGAGCAACATGGGCTGCGACTTCTTCAGCAGTAAAAGGTTGAGCATCACGTCGAGGAGGCATTGTCTAACAAGGAAACAGGGGAATCGAGTGAGATTGACAATTGGAAAAACAAAAGAGGTATTGAAAACATCGACAAAACACAAGGAAGGCGATCATTCGTTCGTTACCTCGAACAAACAAACGATATGCGGTGACAAATCAAAGTAAATGGGTCAATATAATGTATCACTGAAGACATGCTCGCTTATAAGTGAACACTCACCCAAGAGTTCCCAGGTAAGAGTGACTGGTCCGATACTGCGGATTTGTACGAACACTCTAGCCTTAGACAGAAAACTCAGGGTACATGCATTCACTCTTCCAGTTTGCACGTGTTCACATTATTTAGACCCAAACTTTGACGAGATTTTGAAAACTAAGAGGGATCAAAACCTTACAATCAATCATCCAAGAATAGATGATTAATGGTCGAAGCAGATTTGTTATTGTGTTCTTGTTGTGGTTATCACCTAAGGATAGGTGACGATATTGTTTTAAAATCTAAACACAAGTAAACTTGCGTTAGGGTCCTAGAAAGTTATAGTCTAGGTCAAAGCATTGCTAATAACCTAATTTCTTATAACCACTGGCTCTGATACCAACTCTTCTGTCACACCCCGACCACGTAAAACAACAAACCGTGGCGGAAACGTCGGGGAGTGTTGTAACAGAATCATCGTTTCACAACCATGGTAATTAAAAATTTCGTTTTATTGATTCATTAAGTAATTTACATTGTCTTTAACCAAACAAACAAATTAAACATCGTCTATTATCGTTATTAAGTCACTAAGGCCTCGTCCAGATCCTATGTGACTCATGCATCCTAGCAACCAACATCAAGCAACACCACCTGAAACATATGTAAAAATAAAGTCAGCAAAGAAATGCTGGCGAACACATAGGTTTTATGAGAGTATCGGATTCATGGCTCGTTTATATGTTGCAGTACCTCATTAGACTACAAGAGTCAAAAGAACAAACCTCGTTTTGAAAAGTGTATTGCAACATAATTAACCATCTCAAATCAAGATGGTTATAGTTTATAAAATCTCGTAGCCATGATTCTTAACCCCAAAACATTTGTCTTAGTAAACCAACTCGTAAAATATCTCATAAAAAACTCGTTAATAAAACTCGTATGGTTTATATTGTTTCGAAAACCTCATTGTGTGCCATCATTTCAAATCGTTTCCCAAGTGAACTAAATAATGACACGGAATATAATATGATAAAAACACTTATATATAAGATGTACCAGCGGCGTATCTACCATGCTTCTATCATATTACACCCGTCCCATTATCTAATCACTACCCAAAACCAATCGTTTATCCAAATCGTTTATCTCGTTTAAGTCATATCAAATCGTTTAACTCGTCCCAAAATCGTATTCGTTTTAAATTGTGAAACTACTTATGGTCGTCTCGCTAATAACATTCAAACCTTCGTGACTCGACTACCTCATTTCTCGCATTAACAAACCACCAAAGGGTAAGTTAACAATCATCAGATTCGGTCGTTACCTACATAACCCCCACACATAACCACAGGTGTAATCTGATAACGGGATTTGTCAGATCCTATGGTACCATAACCTAATACTGGTCAGTTGTCATTCGTTATGTAACTACAACCAACAAGTTCGTTCATATTATCGAAATCGTTATTAATTTGATATAAACCTTATCAATCATTTTTTGAAACCATCCATTAAAATATCGAAATCATTTTAATACATATGAATCACCCCAAAACAATTGAAAACAGTAAAAGAGGGGAACTATGTACTCACATTGAATAGAAGGGTATCCTTGATCTAAAGAACTTAGCGAAGCTCAGACAAACCAAGGAAATTCAAGTAGTACCTAGTAATCGGATTACTAGTAAATAAATCGACACCTAAATCGGAAGATCGGATAGAATGAGGTTTCGTAAACCAAGTGTTTTCGACACCTGAATCACCCCTAAAGTGTTTTGATACCAAGAGTAGTTTGGTTGCAAAATACGCTTAAATGCGCATTTTGACCGAAACTACGACTCGTCACTACGCCTAGTCAACGTGGTAATCAGTAGGTATAGTCACAAGGGACTATAACCATCGTGATCACGCTCACGTTGCAAAGTTCAAAAGAACTTTGTGTTGACCAACTCGTGGCCAAAGCTGAAAGTCAAACACTGTTTGACTTTCAAGCTAGGAAAGCAATAAAAGAATGAAGGAAGCTTACAAAGGGTCCTTGCTTGAACTTGATCTTATAATTCTCAGGTATGAAGTTATAAAACCTCAACTTAGAGAATTTAGATCAAGTGTGAGTTGCAACAAGTGAAATGCTAGGCTATTTATACTTGTCATGAACTCACAAGATCAAAACAAGTGTTTGTGTGGCCATCAAGCATTAAATCCTAGCCATACAAGTGTTAGAGGCCAGCTAATTTGCTTGGG
Source organism: Helianthus tuberosus (assembly GCA_030545235.1). Taxonomy (NCBI): domain Eukaryota; kingdom Viridiplantae; phylum Streptophyta; class Magnoliopsida; order Asterales; family Asteraceae; genus Helianthus; species Helianthus tuberosus. The sequence continues at coordinate 133,172,344 of CM060384.1, forward strand.
GAGGTGTTACTTGGCTACCACACAAAGGAATTGCAAGAATGGTCCCTCAAATTCAATCTGCTGCACAAAAAACAAGTTTCTGCCCAGATCATATGGTCGCGTGGCGTGACCACAAGGCCCTATGGCCGTCGCGCGACGCCAGGGTGTGAGCTGAAAGTTTCAAAGTTTGGCAGAAACAGTCCCTGGACGTGTTTAATCTTGTTTTTGACGTTTTTAACCTCCGTTAAGCCATTTTTAAGGCTCTACAAGGTTGTTAAAGTGTAGGGGACCTGAAATACACTCGGAAATATCACGGATGTTGGTTCGTTTGGTCATACGGTAACGTTGTTCGGTTATTTACGACGAAACTCGAACGGACGCGAAAACGAACCATATTAAGCGACGAGTGGTATTTTTGCATGCCGATCACTAAAATAAAAATATTTTAGTGTGTACAAAAATTTTGGATGTCCAGATGTGGTCAGAACGTAAGATATGCGCGAAAATGCAAACTTACACCGTTTTTGACACTTTTAGTCCCTTTAAGATCAAATAAGCATATTTTCGCACACCGAACCACTCAAAGATTATTTCTAAGCTATGTTTAGGTTATTTATGGTATTTTTAGCTTATGATCAAGTTCCGGACTGTACGTTACTATGCAAATCGGCATAGTTTCGCAGTTTGACACAAATAGTCCCTGCGATCGAACAAACTTGATTTCAACACGCCAAACCATCCAAAACTTATTTCTAAGTTATGTGAAGGTTATTTAAGGTATGTTAAGCCTATGTCACTATTATGGAGTGTTTTTCATGTTAAACTGACTGCGTTTACGCACCAGTTTGCGTATAACTTTCTAGAAAGCGATTTAAAGCTTGAAATCGGAATCGAATCGAATCGTAAAATCATCAAACAGAATTACACATATAATAACACCAAAACACATTGATTTATTAATAATTATCATTTTTTTACATTGTACCACAATTACAGAGCACAGTTGTCACACTAGTCCCCAGATGAATGGCTCCATCCTTTTCAACTCTGGTTCCACTAGGTACGGAACAACCCGCGACAGATCGTGAAGTTTTTGCACGTACTCCGCCACATTTGGACCTTCCATATTTAGCTTCCAGAATTCGAATTCTTTCTTCTGGATTGCCATCTGAGAACAATCCTCCTTACGCATCATTTCCTTCAGCTCACCCCATGTTAAAACATTCGTAGCAGCTCTGCCCATTATTCGAATCTGAGAGTTCCACCATGACCAGGCCCCATCTTGAAACAATCCTGACGCATATGGGACTTGTTGCTCTGGCGTACATCCGCTCATTCGGAAAACAGAATCCATATTTTCGGTCCATTTCACAAAGGCTATGGCACCTCCAGTGCCGTCGAATTTCGGAGGCTAGCAGTTGAGGAACTGCCAGTAGGTATAACCATGAGGTGGGCTGTTTTCTAAGGTACCCCTACTGGGTTTAGAGCGCAGGGCCTCGTGCTGTGCTATCGCTTGTGTGATGTGCGCTTGTAGTTCTTCCTCGGTCATGAGCAGCTGAATGATCTTTTGAGACATATTCTACGAAAAGTTTGGGTTGGTCAGGTCTCATTTGTTCAGGGAGTGTAAATAGTTGTTTAGAGATCATGAAATAAATCATCATATCAACACGTCAAGCAACAACATACTCATAGCATAAGCAAGTGAATGGAATTATGTTTATTGAGGGCATAACAAAGAAGTACGTACCTTACAATCATTAGTAGCACGTCTAACGAGAATATTACGATTAAGTTTTCATTAAGTAGGTAAGCGCATAATATCTCAATCATAGCATAAACAAGTAATTTAACGATGTATATAATGAGAATACTGCGATTGAGCTTTCATATATCAATGACCACAAATACCGTTTTACAAGTTCGTCAAATGTATCAAATCACAACAAAAGGGACTATAGGGTCACATCACCCATGTCCAAATCATCTATCAACTATAACAGTCATATACACAAAAAGTGGTCTTCAAAAAGTCTTCTCAATCTGGGCTCAATAGCAACACTCTCACCAAAAGTAAGTTATCTGCAGAAGACCAAAAACCAACTACGCTGATGGTGGAGGAGGAGGAGGTGGAGGAACGAATAGCAAACTGCCCAGATGCGCTTGCTCCTCCTCGAGGGCATGAACGATACGCAACAGATAGCTAACCTGCTGCTCCATAGTAAGAAAACGGACATCAAAATCTGGGTATGGCAGGAGAGGAGCGGGTGGAGTCGCGAATGGTGACTGACAAGTGCAAGGTGGAGGACGTGGAATCCTCTCAAGATCCATGACTCTGCGACACAACATCTCCTGCTGGAGCTGTAAGGACAAAAGCAGATCATCCCTCATGTATCCAGTGTAATGGAAGGGATGATATGGATCAGAAACAGGCATCGTGTTGGGCGGAAACCAGATCAGTGGCTCGCCCGATGATGCAGAAGCAAAAGGTGTCGTATGTGTAGCAGGTGCAAACGGTGGCATGAAAGGAAAGGCTGCTGACACAGGAGGAATATGACCGGGCTGCGGACTCGATGGACCTTCCCCTGGACGGGGAGGTGGAATATCCTGTAAGAACGTGACCGGTAAGTTTTTGCACGTACTCCGCCACATTTGGACCTTCCATATTTAGCTTCTAGAATTCGAATTCTAGCTTCTGGATCGCCATCTGAGAACAATACTCCTTACGCATCATTTCCTTCAGCTCACCCCATGTTAAAACATTCGTAGCAGCTCTGCCCATTATTCGAATCTGAGAGTTCCACCATGACCAGGCCCCATCTTGAAACAATCCTGACGCATATGGGACTTGTTGCTCTGGCGTACATCCGCTCATTCGGAAAACAGAATCCATATTTTCGGTCCATTTCACAAAGGCTATGGCACCTCCAGTGCCGTCGAATTTCGGAGGCTAGCAGTTGAGGAACTGCCAGTAGGTACAACCATGAGGTGGGCTGTTTTCTAAGGTACCCCTACTGGGTTCAGAGCGCAGGGCCTCGTGCTGTGCTATCGCTTGTGTGATGTGCGCTTGTAGTTCTTCCTCGGTCATGAGCAGCTGAATGATCTTTTGAGACATATTCTACGAAAAGTTTGGGTTGGTCAGGTCTCATTTGTTCAGGGAGTGTAAATAGTTGTTTAGAGATCATGAAATAAATCATCATATCAACACGTCAAGCAACAACATACTCATAGCATAAGCAAGTGAATGGAATTATGTTTATTGAGGGCATAACAAAGAAGTACGTACCTTACAATCATTAGTAGCACGTCTAACGAGAATATTACGATTAAGTTTTCATTAAGTAGGTAAGGGCATAATATCTCAATCATAGCATAAACAAGTAATTTAACGATGTATATAATGAGAATACTGCGATTGAGCTTTCATATATCAATGACCACAAATACCGTTTTACAAGTTCGTCAAATGTATCAAATCACAACAAAAGGGACTATAGGGTCACATCACCCATGTCCAAATCATCTATCAACTATAACAGTCATATACACAAAAAGTGGTCTTCAAAAAGTCTTCTCAATCTGGGCTCAATAGCAACACTCTCACCAAAAGTAAGTTATCTGCATAAGACCAAAAACCAACTACGCTGATGGTGGAGGAGGAGGAGGAGGTGGAGGAACGAATAGCAAACTGCCCAGACGCGCTTGCTCCTCCTCGAGGGCATGAACGATACGCAACAGATAGCTAACCTGCTGTTCCATAGTAAGAAAACGGACATCAAAATCTGGGTATGGCAGGAGAGGAGCGGGTGGAGTCGCGAATGGTGACTGACAAGTGCAAGGTGGAGGACGTGGAATCCTCTCAAGATCCATGACTCTGCGACACAACATCTCCTGCTGGAGCTGTAAGGACAAAAGCAGATCATCCCTCATGTATCCGGTGTAATGGAAGGGATGATATGGATCAGAAACAGGCATCGTGTTGGGCGGAAACCAGATCAGTGGCTCGCCCGATGATGCAGAAGCAAAAGGTGTCGTATGTGTAGCAGGTGCAAACGGTGGCATGAAAGGAAAGGCTGCTGACACAGGAGGAATATGACCGGGCTGCTGACTCGATGGACCTTCCCCTGGACGGGGAGGTGGAATATCCTGTAAGAACGTGACCGGTAAATCAGTGCGGTGTGTGTCTGACACATGTGGGTGAGACGGGGCAATATCAGCTGGTGCATGTGTATGTGCAGGTGGGGGAGCAACAGGTCTAACAAAAGGAGGTAAGTTGTAACAACCTTCGGTAAAATCGACACTCTCATAATATTTCCGACACCTCTGTATATTTTAAAAGACCATCATATGTCTTTATATACACCCCGTATGTGAAAGCCGAGCCGAAATGTATTAAATAATATTAAAAATAAAATAAAAATATGAAACTTAGGTTGAGGCAGGCCGCGTAGAACCCACCTCAATCTTACGTGGGCCGCGAGTGTTCTGAATGGTGGCGCAGCTCTGAGCTGACACGTGTCGACATCGTGGCGGACCTATACGCTGACCCAGCTAAGCTATACGGTTGACCAGGGTTGACGCGGGCCGCGTAACCCTTGTCTGTTCTTTACGCGGGGCGCGTGGAGACCAGATATCAGCACTATATAAGAAGGCAACGGGTTTTCGTTTTTCGTCGCTCATTCCTTTCATTCTCAATCACAATTTTTGTTGTAGAGTTATAATAGGCGGGTATTATATCCCCCTAATTAGCGAGGTTCTGCTCCGTTGTAAGTATTATAACCCCGATTTCATAGTAGATACGCTGCCCGATTGATTTAGGGTTCCGTAATAACTGTCGTGGTTCTGCCCGACGTAGTTGTTGGAATGCCGTCTCGGGGAGGGTATCATTAATATTTTCAAAGGGTTATGATACTAACCAATGTACATTTGTATAAATTATAGATTATATCCAGGAATCCCTTACGCGAAGTCTAAGATAGCAATGTGAGTTTATCCTCTTTTTGATAACCTTAAATGTTTTACAATGCGATTAAGCGGTGATTGAGTCTTTGTAGTTCTTCAATTACTGCCGGTATGTTGTGGTTTTGTATACAAAATTTACTACCTTGTGAGTAGTAAGTCGGGGATGACAGTACGTTACCATTGGATGACGAGTTAGCCAATGTGTAATATGACCCACAAGTCAGGATTGACAGTACTGAATGAGTAATTGTGTTGAAATAAACAATGTGATCGCTCTCAATACTGTTTTAATTGATAAAATGTTTCTTGATTAAACTGGGATTCACTCACCAGTATTTCCCACTGACAAATGTTTTTAAAACACGTTTCAGGTAACACAATGTGACAGCCCATTAGTAAAAAGCCAGCTGGAGAGCACTGAAGGCTTGGGAAAAATGTGGCTATAAAAGTTATCTAAAAGACGATGTTTTAAATTCAATAAAATAGGGTTTATCCCTAAAAACGTGTTGTAATAAGAAACTTGGGTTTTGCCCATGTGATTATTAATATTAAATATGGTGGTTTTACTCTGATAAACATTTCCTAACTACGGTCCTGATGTAAGTTCCGCTGCCAAATTAAAACAAACCTGATACCACCGTCACTGAGCTCGCGTCCGCCCGTTCCCTGGGGTTAGGGATCGGGGGTTGCGACAGGAGGTGGTATCAGAGCCTAGCCACTGGTCTGAGCCAAAGAAGTGTTCTGCTGACACTTAAATTTTAAATTTTTTGTTAGGAAATAAATTATGAAAATAAGTGCATAACTGTATTTATTTGTTATGTGTTATTTGACTATTTGTTAGTTTACAGTATGAGTGATCAAGGACCCTCAGACATAAGTCGTCAGTTGTCTGATTCACCTAGGAGCGAAGGTACTTCATCACAGCCTGCCCTTTCTGGGTATTCTGCTGATCAGGAAGAAGGAATATTTGCCTTTAGAGCTCAGTCAGAGGAGCCATTTCCTAATAAAAAGAGAGGATGGTTCAGTAAGGAAGCCTTTGCTCGTAGGAAAAGAATGCGAAAGTTGCAACAACAAAGAGTTTTAGCGGCTGCTAAGCGAAAGACTGATGCCCATACACAGGATATGCTTAATAGAAGCCTAGCAAATTTCCATATCCTAGCTACAACTGCTGCTGACCCGAGTCTGGAACAACTAGTAGCCCCACAACCACAAATCCCAGAACAACCCATGGAAATAGAAAACCCTGAAAACCAAGTGGAGATGCACGAATTTAACCCAGAAGAAATCCCTAGGGTACCTACACCAAATCCCCTAGATCCAAATTACGACCCCTGGTGGGACGACAATAGGGACTTTGTGCAACGTTACCCGATACATGAAGACAACCCCATACAGAACATAGGAGCCTACCCAGGTATGGACCCTTTAGATCCCTATTACCAAGATGATTATATTAGGGATATCTTAGAAGATCCTTACCGATTTCAGGCACTTTCATATCCATATCAGGAACCAGCACCCCAGATTCCAAACCCAGTCCTAGAACCTGCACCCGCACCCCCAATGAGTGCAGAAACGTGCAAGAACTTAGGAATTTTGGGGAATAAATTTTAGAAAGCAGTGAGAGAATGAGACAGGTGGGAGAGCGTCTCGTATGGAAATACGATGAGCGCAATATGGATTTTTGGATAAATCCATAACCTTCAATGAGATGGTGAAACGGTAGTAATAATAATATAATAATAAATAAAAATAAAATAAAATATGTGTGTACGGATGCATATTACTATTAGTGTGATTCTATTTCTGTTGGTATTGTAATTTTTATTTCAGTACTAGAATGTAATAGATGCATAATAGTATATGAAAATAGAGTAAAAAGTCGCAATGATCGACGTTTTTTGCTAGATTGCGTATCATGTGATTAACTATATTAAATATTATCTTGTGATATTAATATGGGTTAAATGTTTAAAATTCAGATGGCCGACGAAGGAAATCAAGGAAATCTGAATAATGATAACCAGAGTAACATTAACGTGGTTAATGAGAATCCTAGCATTAATAACAATGGAAACCAAATGGATAATAGTGCTGTTCAACATATAGTGGCACAAGGAATCATAGATGCCATGCCATTTATTATTCAAACTATTCAAGAAGCGAATAATAAAAGTAAGCATAGCAGTAAGCGACCCATTGAACCAGAACACAGCGTGAACAATGGACCTGTACTTCAAATGCCCATTCCTAAAAGAAGAAGAACCGTATCTTACGGTTGTTCTTATAAAGAATTCTGGTCTTGTAAACCAATGGAATTCTCGGGCAACGAAGGGGCCATTGCAACCTTACGCTGGATAGAGAAGACTGAGGCAGTTTTAAGAGTAAGTAAGTGTACTGAAGAAGATAAGATATTGTTTGCTTTGAATCTGTTTAAGAATTCAGCGCTAGAATGGTGGAACACTATCCTCCAATCAAGAGGAAGTGATAGAACCTACAATATGGAATGGGAAGAATTTAAAAACAAGGTAGAAAGGAAATTCTGCCCACCCAATGAGAAGGAACAGATAGCAAACAAATTCTTAAATCTTAGGATGACTGGTGTGGATAGTAAGGGATACACTAAAATATTCTTCGAATATGCTAGAATAGTGCCAACTCTTGCTTCACCTGAGCCAGTATTAATCTCCCGTTATATCTGGGGATTAATTGGAGAGATAAGACACGTAGTCAAGGCAGCTAGACCTCAAACCATAGAAGAAGCTGTAGAACTAGCAAATACCTTGACAGACGAATTAGTTCGTACCCAAGAAGAGGACCAAAGGAGAAACCTAACTCAAAAGCTCACTCAAGAATTTCGTTCTGGAAATTCTAATCGTGGGAAAAATATAGGTTTTACTTCTGCACCTTACTGTAAGAATTGCAAAAGAAAGCATTCAGGAAGATGCTCCAGATACTGTAACTTTTGCAAAATATCGGGACACAAGGAGGAAAATTGCAGGAAGAAAGCTAATAACAAGATATGTTACAATTGCGGAGAACAAGGTCATATCAAGCTTAATTGCCCAAAATTAGCTCCAGCTATAAACAACAAGAATACTCAAAATGCTAGAGCATTTGTTCTGACTGCAGATGAAGCCAAGATGATTCCAGATGTCATAGCTGGTACGTTTTTAGTTAATGATATTTTTGCTAAAGTATTATTTGACTCTGGTGCAAACCAAAGTTTTATTAATACATCATTTTGCAAATTTCTAAATCAGTCATTAACTAAACTACCACAAGAATGTCTAGTAGAGACAGCTAATGGAGAAACTGTTAGAATTTCTGAAATCTTGCAGGGAGCAAGAATAGAAATTTTAAATCAGAAATTTGTTGCAAATCTTTATCCTATGAATCTGGCAGGATTTGATGTTGTTTTAGGAATGGATTGGTTAATAGCCAATAAAGCTAGTATTTTATGTGATCAAAAGTCAATCCAAGTAAATGCACCAATAGGTAAAACGATCACAATTAAAGGAGATAAACCAAATAGATCCACAAAATTCATCTCTGTGATGAAAACTGCAAGTTATATAAGAAAAGGATCATTGTATTTGATTTCTATAATCACTAACACTAAAGGAAAGGATTTAAAAGATATTCCAGTAGTATCTCAGTTTTCAGATGTATTTCCAGAAGAATTACCAGGACTGCCACCAAATAGAGAAGTCGAATTCAGAATCCATTTAATACCAGGAACATCACCGATTGCCAAAGCACCCTATCGTTTGGCACCTGCAGAAATGCAAGAATTAAAGAAACAATTAGATGAATTGTTGGAGAAAGGATTTATACAACCAAGTTCATCGCCATGGGGAGCGCCGATACTGTTTGTTACAAAGAAGGACGGATCAATGCGTATGTGTATTGACTACCGTGAATTGAACAAAGTCACGATTAAGAATCGGTACCCATTACCGAGAATCGATGATCTATTTGATCAACTGTAAGGAGCTCGATTTTTCTCTAAAATCGATTTAAGGTCAGGATATCATCAATTAAAGGTACAGGAAGAGGACATTCCTAAAACCGCATTCAGAACGAGGTATGGCCATTATGAATTTACTTTCATGCCATTTGGTTTAACCAATGCCCCAGCCGCCTTTATGGATATGATGAACCGAATATGTAAGCCATATTTGGACAAATTCATAATTATTTTTATAGATGATATTCTAATTTACTCTAAGAATAAGGAAGATCATGCAAAGCATTTGCATGCACTTTTAAGTTTATTAAGAAAGGAAAAGCTTTATGCAAAATTTTCAAAGTGCGAATTTTGGTTAGAACATGTACAATTCCTTGGACATTTAGTAAACCATGAAGGAATTCATGTAGATCCCACAAAGATCGAGGCAATTATTAAATGGAAAACCCCTGAATCACCAATCGAGGTTAGAAGTTTCTTAGGATTGGCTGGTTATTATAGAAGATTTATTCAAGATTTTTCTAGAATAGCCATTCCCTTAACTAAGCTAACCTGTAAATCTGTTAAGTTTGAATGGGGATTAAAACAAGAAAAGCATTGAGAATTCTTAAGCAAAGATTAACCCATACACCCATATTAGCATTACCAAAAGGAACTGAAGATTTTGTAGTATATTGTAACGCTTCTAAATTAGGTTATGGATGTGTATTGATGCAACGACAAAAGGTTATAGCTTATGCATCTAGACAACTTAAGAATCATGAAGAGAATTATTCAACCCATGATCTAGAATTAGGAGCTATAATTTTTGCTCTTAAGATTTGGAGACATTACCTTTATGGTAGTAAGTTTACCATATTCACTGATCATAAGAGTTTAAGGTATATTTTCAAACAAAAGGAGTTGAATATGAGACAAAGACGCTGGATGGAGATGCTTAGTGATTATGATTTTGATATCCAGTATCATGAAGGAAAAGCAAATGTAGTAGCAGATGCTTTAAGTCGAAAGTATCATGAAAAGCCAAAGAGAGTACTTTCTCTTAAATTAAATCTACAAGTAGATTTAAATGATCAGAAAAGAGAAGCACAAGAATCAGTAATCAAGGATGATACTGAAAAATTAAAAGGTATGCTAAAAGAATTAGAACAAGGAACAGATGGAATTTGGAGATTCCATAAAAAGAGAATGTGGATACCTAAATTAGGAAACTTACGTCTCCATATATTAGAAGAAGCCCATAAATCTAAATATATGATGCATCCCGGAAGTGATAAAATGTACCAGGATTTAAGGAAAAATTTCTGGTGGATAGGAATGAAAAAGGACATAGCAGCCTATGTTTCTAAATGTTTAACATGTTCACAAGTTAAGGCTGAACACCAGAAACCCTCAGGTTTGTTACAGCAATTAGAAATGCCAGTATGGAAATGGGAATTAATAACAATGGATTTTGTTACTAAATTACCCAAAACAAATAAAGGAAATGATACAATCTGGGTGATTGTAGATAGGCTAACCAAGTCAGCTCATTTTCTATCAATGAAAGAAACTTTTAGTATGGAACAATTAGCTAAATTATATGTAAATGAAATTGTTTCTTTACATGGCATTCCTTTATCAATTGTTTCTGATAGGGATAGTCGATTTACCTCTCATTTTTGGTCAAGTTTCCAAAAGGCAATGGGAACTAAGTTAAAATTGAGCACAGCTTATCATCCTCAAACGGATGGACAAAGCGAAAGAACTATTCAGACGATGGAAGACATGCTTAGAGCTTGTGTAATTGATTTCGGAGGTAAATGGGACGATCACTAACCTTTAATAGAATTTTCTTACAATAATAGTTATCACACAAGTATCAATGCTGCACCATTTGAAGCACTTTATGGACGCAAGTGCCGAACCCCAGTTTGTTGGGCAGAAATTGGGGAAAAGCAACTATCTGGACCTGAGATAGTACAGGAAACAACTGACAAGATTATTCAAGTCAAGGAACGACTGAAAGCAGCACGTGATCGACAAAAGAGCTATGCCGATAATCGACGCAAGCCCCTGGAATTTCAAGTAGGAGATAAAGTATTATTTAAGGTCTCTCCTTGGAAAGGAGTGGTAAGATTCATAAAAAGGGGAAAGCTAAGTCCTAGGTATATTGGACCTTTTGAGATTATTAAAAGAATAGGACCTGTAGCCTATCAGCTACAACTGTCAGAGGAAATGGCAGGAATACATGATGTGTTTCATGTATCTAATCTCAAAAAGTGTTTAGCCGACGAATCACTGATAGTACCTCTTAAGGATATAGAGGTAAATGAACAACTCAAGTTTGTAGAAAAACCTCTACAAATTGAAGACAGGAAAATCAAGAACCTCAAGCATAAGAGACTAGTTCTGGTCAAAGTGAAATGGGACTCCAAAAGAGGACCTGAGTACACATGGGAACTCGAATCTGAAATGCAAAGGAAATATCCGCATTTGTTCCAGTAGATCTCGAGGACGAGCTCTAAAATAAGGTGGGGAGAATGTAACAACCCTCGGTAAAATCGACACTCTCATAATATTTCCGACACCTCTGTATATTTTAAAAGACCCTCATATGTCTTTATATACACCCCGTATGTGAAAGCCGAGCCAAAATGTATTAAATAATATTAAAAATAAAATAAAAATCTGAAACTTAGGTTGAGGCGGGCAACGTAGAACCCACCTCAATCTTACGCGGGCCGCGAGTGTTCTGAATGGTGGCGCAGCCCTGAGCTGACACGTGTCGACATCGTGGCGGACCTATACGCTGACCCAGATAAGCTATACGGTTGACCAGGGTTGACGCGGGCCGCGTAACCCTTGTCTGTTCTTTACGCGGGGCGCGTGGAGACCAGATATCAGCACTATATAAGAAGGCAACGGGTTTTCGTTTTCCGTCGCTCATTCCTTTCATTCTCAATCACAATTTCTGTAGTAGAGTTATAATACGCGGGTATTATATCCCCCTAATTAGCGAGGTTCTGCTCCGTTGTAAGTATTATAACCCCGATTTCATAGTAGATACGCTGCCCGATTGATTTAGGGTTCCGTAATAACTGTCGTGGTTCTGCCCGACGTAGTTGTTGGAATGCCGTCTCGGGGAGGGTATCATTAATATTTTCAAAGGGTTATGATACTAACCAATGTACATTTGTATAAATTATAGATTATATCCAGGAATCCCTTACGCGAAGTCTAAGATAGCAATGTGAGTTTATCCTCTTTTTGATAACCTTAAATGTTTTACAATGCGATTAAGCGGTGATTGAGTCTTTGTAGTTCTTCAATTACTGCCGGTATGTTGTGGTTTTGTATACAAAATTTACTACCTTGTGAGTAGTAAGTCGGGGATGACAGTACGTTACCATTGGATGACGAGTTAGCCAATGTGTAATATGACCCACAAGTCAGGATTGACAGTACTGAATGAGTAATTGTGTTGAAATAAACAATGTGATCGCTCTCAATACTGTTTTAATTGATAAAATGTTTCTTGATTAAACTGGGATTCACTCACCAGTATTTCCCACTGACAAATGTTTTTAAAACACGTTTCAGGTAACACAATGTGACAGCCCATTAGTAAAAAGCCAGCTGGAGAGCACTGAATGCTTGGGAAAAATGTGGCTATAAAAGTTATCTAAAAGACGATGTTTTAAATTCAATAAAATAGGGTTTATCCCTATAAACGTGTTGTAATAAGAAACTTGGGTTTTGCCCATGTGATTATTAATATTAAATATGGTGGTTTTACTCTGATAAACATTTCCTAACTATGGTCCTGATGTAAATTCCGCTGCCACATTAAAACAAACCTGATACCACCGTCACTGAGCTCACGTCCGCCCGTTCCCAGGGGTTAGGGATCGGGGGTTGCGACAAAAGTCATCATCATCCTCTATCCACCCATTACGGGTGAATGCATATATGGGGTCTACATGGTCAACAAAAGGAGCATGGTCAACGGCTGCAGGTAAAGGGTCAGGTAACAGTGGTGCAACAACTGGCACATCCGCAGGTGCAGGGTCGTGCTCAGGTAGAGGATCGTGAGCAGGTATAGGCTCGGGTGCAATCATAGGCTCCAGGTCAGCTGGTATATCAAAGAGCTTATCGTCAGGAACGACAGGTGCCTCAAAAGGCTGATCATCGGGGACAAACTCAATCTCATGCTCAGGGTCAAAGTCGTGTGGAAAGACAGGATCAAACTCATCATCAAACTCGATGTCCTGTGGTGGAACAGGTGCGGCAGACATAGCTGTGTCAGAATCAGAATCGGTGGGATAACGCTGTAATCCCAGTGCGTGTAAAGTAGTAGATGACACAGACTCGAATGAATCAGGACCAGAATGGTCAGATGAAATCTCAATGACAGGAATCTCGACAAGCGGAATAGCAATGACATCGGCGACTGGAGCTCCATCATCCTGGGCACCCTCAGGGGGACCCTCAATAAAAAGATCGATGTCATCGTCAGACATGGCATCAAAAGGCAGATCCTCGAGAGGAAATACAGCAAGAGGAAAAGGAGCAGGGATCTGAATAAGACTTAGATCCTCGCCAGGAAGACCATCAGCTAGCGGTATATCATCGCCAAAATCTGGTAAAGAAAACGGCCGAAAGTCATCATCATCGCTACTCTCAGTGTCAGAAGTGAAAACCTCAGGGTCTGTGGCTATCTCATTGTCTGAAACTATGGCCATAGGGTCTATGGTATCTGATACTCCACTATCAGAAGAGGACATGGTGTCTGTAATAAAACAATCACAACATACGCACATATATCAACAATCACCAGGTAAGCATGTAAGTAATAACAATGTATGCATGTATTCATCCTAATCTTCCCAGACTACCCACCTAGTCTCTCAGACTAAGCCTCCCAGTCTCTCAGACTGAACTACTTAGTCTCTCAGACTAAACTCCCCAGTCTCTCAGACTGTCCCAACTTGCCTCTCAGACTAAACTACCCAGTTTCTCAAACTGAACTACCCAGCTAGTCTCTCAGACTAACTCCCTAGTCTCTCAGACTGACTACCCAACTAGTCTCTCAGACTAACTCCCCAGTCTCTCAGACTGAATTATAAACGGATTCTTTGAAATGTATTTTGTGTCTTTTATTTGTAAAAATATTTGTTTCCTGGATCTGGACATTTTGTGTATGCAATGAAAACATGTTTGTGAAAACATTTTCGTGAGAGCCCTAATGATCGTAGTCTAGACTCGAGAAAGAATCCTAGTTCGCTACGACCGAAGCTCTGATACCAAGCTGTCACACCCTGACTTTTGCGGAAGCTTGATTATTGGTGTGACTTCTTAATACCATAACATTCAATCATAACAATGCTACATGATAAAAACCGTAAGATATTCATCCATTAAATAAGTTTGAAAATGACACAGCAACATTGTCTGAAACATAGACTCCAAATTCAAGTTACAACCCACAACATGTTTAAATGAGTTCATGAAGACTCAACAAAAGACCTTAAATGAAACCGGGTTTAGAAACATGTATCCCGTCCAGGAATAGGATACACTTCCTAAACTCTAACGACCTTGGATGACATCTTTTATTCATGACGCAGCTTGACAACATGCACACACCTGCCAGATCCACTTAGTTCCCTGAAATACATGTAATTTGAAAATTCAACAAAAGTTGAGCGAGTTCATGTGTAAGTGTATGAATAAACCTTTGAAGAATGTCTTGTATGTATGTATGTATGTCCCTGGTATGTAGCAATAAGGAAAAAGAAGATCACCAATGGGTTGCAAAGCCAATGGTATGTGTGAAAATGGTGCAGGAAGACTCAAACCTAGCGGATTTTGTCACGGCTTCAGTTTGTGGACATAGTCACCACATGGGCCACCCTGGTCCTCATGGGTGTGGGCTCGCTACACCCAAATAGATCTATCATTCATGTCCCTCGGTCCTACGACGAGGATTATTGGCCTTAAGTGTTATACCCACCTTTCACATGATAAAGCAGTAACCCTCCTTAGTTAACCATACCATGTATAAAACGTTTGTAATAATTGTAACATGTATTTCACCCCCGAAGTATAAAACTGAAAACAATTAAAAGAAAAGGGGGACATGAACTCACAGTATTGCGTCTTCTATACTCGTAACCCAAATCCCTCAGCAAACACGACTCCCTACAATGTAGTAGGGTATATTACACGAACGGGCCGTGCCTTGCCTTAGTATTTACATGTTTGAGTTACGTTTCTAATATTATTCCAAGTTATAATTACTTGTTAAAATAATAATTATTTTAACTTAAATTATATTTAGTTTTGGAATAATGTTTAAGCATTATTTCTGTATTAATACTTCTCAAGTATTTATCTTCGTATTTCCTTCCCAAGGATGGGGGTATCTCGTACATGTATATATGTATTTGTAGTTCCCAAACAATATATTTTCAAGTCTTATCTTAGAAAATATATATAAACTTATTTTGTCCAAAAATAATGTATTTCAAAAAAATATATATTTTTCCCAAAAATCATATATCTTCTAAATATACTAAGAAAATATATTTTAACTTCCCAAAAATAATATATTTTCTCCTTGTCGGAAATACGATTTACTTTTGTAATATTTACAAAAATCATTTTTTCATTTCTTGAATCCAAAATAGTATTTACCAAAAATATATTTATAACGGTGTTTTCCGGAATATTACGTAAGTTACGTTCTTGCGTTCGATTTCACAATATTAAGTGTGTAACTTATATATTTATCCCTTGTGATTTTTGGTAATACTTTGGGTGGTAATTTCTTGGTATTATGTTAAGTTATATTATTTTACCCTAAAATAACATAACTATTACACCAAGTATACAAATAATCACACACAATGTGTTATTAATGTAAATATATATTCTAAATACATATTTATCCATTTTTATTTATAAAGACCAACCTCCAATATTTGTATTTTTGTAACAAAATCTATGGCAAAGTTTATATTGAAAACCATAGTTTAAAACATACTTGTAAATATTTGTTTAGAAAATATTTTTCTAAGTGTTTGTATTTTTAGAAAACTTTGCCATAGTTTTCCCTTAATGGAGGTGTCCATGCTATTTAAGCATATCATTTTCTTTTCAAAATAAACACACAATAATCAACAATCAACCCTAAACAATATTATACTTTCCAAGTGCTAAAACAAAGCTATCTACATAATAATCATGAACTTGAGTTTTCATAAAAACTTGTAGTAACTTGGTAGTATGTTTAGTAGACTTAGTTACCCTTTAAAGTGTGTTTATCTCTTTAAAAATCCCATTCTTGGAAGATTCAAGTGTTTACAACTTGTTAGATGATTTTTCCAAAAATCATTCTTTTGAATTTTTCTTGTAAACAAAGTGTTCTTATACTTGTTTTATCATCCAAAAATAGTGTATATTTAAGTAAGAACCATGATCTTCTAAAAGTTACATTTTGAACTTGGTTCTTTTGGAAAACTACTCATGAATCTTAGATACATGAGATTACTAACTCACTTTGTTTATTATTTTACAAGAAATCATCTTATTATTCAAGTTCATGCTTGCACATGAGGATGATCATCTTGTTTCATTACATAATCATCCTCTTACTTGCTAAATCATGTGTTTAATCACAATCTAGCAAGCTCCTTATGGTGATCAACATCATATTCTCAAGTAAATAACAATCAAACATCATTCATACACTAAACAACATAGTTTCATCATATATCAAGCTTTATGTTCATGATTCATGTTTATGTTCTTTGGTGTTCATCAAGATAATCAATGTTTATCATCTTTTAATTAATCAAAATTAGAAGTAACAAAGGTTATGAGGGTCTTACTACTAGCTCTAAGCTAGGGAAGAACACAAGAAGATGATGATGGCAAAGGTGTTGGATAAAAGCAATTGATGGAGGTCCTTCAAGATCCAAGAGCACCGAGCTTCCTTAAACACCTTCTAGCATCACGTAGTGGCCTTGGAATTGATGGATGATGAATGAAAAGTGGTGGTGATGTGGGTGCTATGTTCGGCCGAGAGGAGAGGGAGAGAGGAGGAGAGATGTGGTGATGAAGATGAAGTGAGCTCTAGAGTTCTTATAATCCATCTTATACCTTTGTCCATTGGTTCTTATGTCTTCAATAGTACAAGCATGATCTTGAGGCAATCCAAGTAAGATCAAGTGAGATTTACAGAAGATTATGCAAATTTTGAAGGTGGGCCACCTAATGGCCGATTACTAGCATGGGGGGGTCTAAGTGTAATTTCCATCCATTATGTTAGATTAAGGTTCAAATCCAAGTGTTTAGTTACAAGTGTTATTTGTTAGATATTTTTAGTGGGGTGTTATGATGTTCGGGGATCATACTAGTTCAGAAACATTAAAACAATGCTTCTAGTATAATTTTGGTGTTTCGGGTAATGTCCGGTTGTTTGGTTAGATACCGGTTCGTTAAAGTGTCAAACTATTCCGTTTAGTGTACTTTAAGTACCCTTTTGTGACACTTTTAATTCCCGACACTTAGGAAAGCATTCATGACCATTTTGCCATATTTTTGCACATTACTAGCTTGTTAAAAAGCTGATTTTTGCTGAAATATGCAGAATTCTACACTTTTAGTGGGTTTTAGGCACTTTCCGGCACTTAAACTATCACCTAGTGACGCAGTTTTATGGTCCTTACTTCCCTACACACCATACTAGTGTAGTACCTTGTCTCTTGCCCTTACGGGGTCTCAAAACACTGTCTGTCTATGTACTGAACACCGTCAGCATTTTGCTGAGTTATCCGCTAACTGTGCTAACCGTGCTATGTGCATCATTTATGTCACTAAAGGTTTGTATGTAAAAATGATGTGACAATATGAAATGTGATGCACATGTATGTATGGTACAGAAATCAGAAAGCAGTTTAAGTCATCGGTGGTAATTAAGCACAGTCATTAAGCACTAATCGATATTAATTAATTGTACGGATACCTGGATTTTTGACAGTTGTCACATAATTGTCCTTAACAACCCCTGAGTGAACAGGTGCTGAGTCCAAAATATAGTACTATCGTTGCTAAGGCAGGTAGACAGCAATCTATGTGTAAACATAACAAACAAGCATTCATCGAGTCTCGTATAACATGTAGTAGCAGTTAGCGGTAAAGTATTGCGTGGTGTATTTGATGTGATTTAGAATAAGTAACGTATGTAACACCCAAAAGTGCGTAAAGCAAAAAGGGTTTGAGTATACTCACAGCGATAGAGTTGATGAATTGAAGGGAGCGCTAGAGCGAGTTTATCCTGAACAGTTAGTGATAGTATAAACGATGGGCGGCGCGCAAAACAATATAGGTGTACCAAGGATCGGATGGCAATCCGATTGGATGGCAATCCGATCGGATGGCCAGTCGATCGGGTGACAATCTGTTCAGATGGTCATCCGATCAGATGACCATTCGATTGGATTGACACCTCGTTTGGTGAGGATGTGTTTGTGTATGATGGTTTGTACTTTGAAGTTTTCGTTGTAGCATTTTGAAAATAGAGAAGTATCTCTACCCTTCAGGTCGGACGATCGAACGGTCGTTCGATCGGACAGCAATCCGATTGGCGAGGCTTCTCAGTTTGAGAACAAGTTCACAGCAGGTTAGTCACTCGATCGGATGGCTATCCGATCGGGTGGTAATTCGTACATATTGAACATGTTGGAAATTGTTTAAGTATACAAGTCCCAAACGTCACACGATCGGACGGTCGCTCGATCCGATGGCAATCTGATCGGACGGTAATCCGTTTCAACGTTTAGATCCTTGAATAGTTTGAATAAAAGTTTAAGTATGGAACCAAGTGCAACCCGATCGGATGGCCGGTCGATCAGATGGCAATCCGATCGGACAACAATCCGTTCCGACGGTCTGATCGTCCTAACACTTGTTTTTGTTTGAAGTTTTGTAGTTTTGAACGAGCCGTTTTGATACCTTGCTTGAACAACAGAACCCTTATCTCGGCCCAAGTGACCCGACCGAACAGGAATCACCCAAGTCCGACCGGTTCACGGTTCGAGTCGGTAGTTCATGTTCAAACCCGAAATCAATATCTCTCGGACAGAATTCGGATCTGGAACTAATACATCACTAAGAATGAGTAGAAGATTAGAACAAGCTCCGATTCTATCGGTTTCTAGTGCATTGAGTGTAAAAGAGTTGAAAGAAAGTTAGAAAACCATCTTTCAATCCTTTTCACCATGAATATGTTCAGATCTATGCAAGATCTTTGTTTATTCATGTGGAAATCGTCCAGATCTAAGTTGTTCTTTGTGGGTTGAAGCCAAAACATGAAGTTCAGAAGAACACCATGATGACATCATCCTAGAACACCTCAAATCCACTTATTTCACGGTTAAAAGTTAAGATTCGAAATATAGAAAGGTGTAGGAGTGCTTGTAGATCAAGAAAGTACAAGATTTAGGTTAAAAACTTACAAGAATAGGGAGAAATCGAGAGAAATGAAAGCTGGAGCGAGCTGGGTCGAGTGAGAGCTGTCACATCAAGTGATGTGACATATGAGGGGTATTTATAGGGTTTCCTAAAAAGGAAAGTGGGGAAAAGGTTGGTCGATCGGGTGGTAGTCTGATCGGGTGGCAGCCCGATCGGGTGGCAGCCCGATCGGATGGCCACTCGGTCGGTTGGCCACTCGATCCATGAGTTCGGCGCGATAAGTTTTTTCGTTTCGATTCGTGTGTTGAGCTTTGCGATGCGATTCAAGCGAGCGATGCGATAGAGTTACCCATTAAATTACTTTTAATCCCAACTACTATATCTAACATACAATCACTATAATCAACTTGCGTTTAGCGTTTCGATTCGATTGCGATGCGATAGATTGCGATTTCGATTGTGATTAACACCTCAACATAAACATAACATCCACAAGTAACACATAAATAGCACACACGTAAAACAATATCCAGAACACATAATTCGAGTTGCGATAGCGATAGCGATAAATCGATTAAACATGCGATTAGTATGCGATTATTAACAAGTACTCCACATAATACAACTAATGCAGTAATGTAAATAGATTATCTACAAGTCAAAGAAGTCAAAACAAGAGTTGACCAAGGAGTGACAGATCGCAATTAGCAATCTTTTCTTCCTTTGACTTTAATCTTGACTTTGACTTTGACTATCGAAACACGGGGTGTTACAGCCTCCCCTTCTTAAGGGAATTTCGTCCCGAAATTAGGCTGAAGCCGTAACAAACAACTGCGGGTACTTCGCCTTCATCTCGCTTTCGAGTTCCCACGTGAACTCTGCACCTCGTTTGCCTTCCCAACGAACCTTCACAATGGGAATGCGCAAGCGGCGGAGCTGCTTGGTTTGGCGGTCCATGATTTAGATGGTCTTTTCCACGAAGTGTGGTGTTTCGTTTACTTGGAGATCCTCAAGGGGTACGCGTAAATCATGCTCAGCCAGGCACTTTCTGAGGTTCGAAACATGGAAATTCGGGTGGACGTTGTTAAGTTCCTCCGGTAGTTCGAGTCTGTAGGCCACTTTTCCGATCCTTTCCAGAATCTTAAAGGGTCCAACATATCGAGGCGCGAGCTTTCCTTTCTTGCTGAATCTGACCACACCCTTCCAAGGTGATACCTTTAGGAGTACATGGTCGCCAACGTCAAATTCAAGGGGCTTGCATCGTCTATCGGCGCTAGTTTTCAGACGACTCCGAGCTTTCAGTAAATTGTCTCGAATTTGGAGGATTTTGTCAGTCGTTTCTTGCAGTAGCTCAGGACCGGTTAATTGCAAGTGCCCGATCTCGTGCCATACAATGGGTGGTCGATATCTTCTTCCATACAATGCCTCAAATGGTTCCATTTGAATGCTGGAATGATAACTGTTATTATACGAGAATTCGACTAAAGGTAAGTATACGTCCCAATTACCATCGGAATCTATGGCACACGAACGGAGCATGTCTTCAAGGGTACGGATCGTTTTTTCAGTCTGACCGTCGGTTTGGGGATGAAAGGCGGTACTTAGATTAAGCACAGTACCGAGAGCAGATTGAAATGTCTCCCAGAGACGCGAGGTAAACCTAGCATCGCGGTCAGAAATGATGTCGTGAGGCATCCCATGTCGACAAATGATCTCTTTGGTGTAGATTCGGGCTAATTTTTCTACCTTGTAGTCTTCCCGTATTGGCAGAAAGTGAGCAGATTTAGTCAAACGGTCAACGACAACCCAGATGTTGTCATGACCTGATGGCGTGCACAGAAGTTTTGTTTTGAAGTCCATAGCTATACTCTCCCACTTCCACACAGGGATCTCGGGTTGAACGAGTAAGCCAGAGGGTCTTTGGTGCTCAGCCTTGAGTTTCGAGCAAGTCAGGCACTTCGAAACATAGAGGGCGATATCTCTTTTCATGCCCGGCCACCAGTACTTATAGCGCAGGTCCTGGTACACCTTGTCGGCACCGGGATGAATAGAATATCGGGATTTGTGGGCTTCGTTCATCAAAATCTGTCGTAAGTTAGTCTGTTTAGGGATCCAAATTCGGTCCAGATAATGGAATATCCCATTCGACTTATTCACTAGTTGGGCTCCATTGTTGAGAATCCTTTCCTTCTTCAAAGTGTGTTCATTAAAGCAGGCATGTTGGGCTTCACGGATGAGGGTTTCGAGATCATATTTGGCTTGAACATTACGAGCGCTATGCAAATAACTCCGTCTACTGAGAGCATCGGCAACGACATTTGCTTTGCCAGGATGATAACGAATCTCACAGTTATAATCGTTGAGAAGTTCTACCCACCGGCGTTGACGCATATTTAGCTCCTTCTGGTCAAAGGTATGTTGTAGGCTCCTATGATCGGTGAAGATCGTACACTTGGTACCATAAAGGTAGTGTCGCCAAATCTTTAACGCAAAAACAACTGCGCCTATCTCGAGGTCGTGGGTTGTATAGTTCTTCTCGTAGATCTTGAGCTGTCAAGATGCGTAAGCAATAACCTTGTGTCGTTGCATGAGAACACAACCGAGGCCAAGGTTCGAGGCATCGCAATAGCCGATAAAGTCATCATTTCCGTCGGGTAGAGTGAGAACAGGAGCATTGCAAAGCATGTACTTGAGGGTTTGAAAGGCAGTCTCTTGTCCGGTTCCCCAAACAAAAGGCTTGTCTTTGTGCGTGAGGGAGGTGAGTGGCACAGCGATTTTAGAGAATCCTTCGATAAATCGGCGATAATAGCCCACTAATCCGAGAAAAGAACGGACTTCAGACGGGTTCTTAGGTGTAACCCAACTCTTGACGGCTTCGATCTTCGCGAGGTCGACGTGGATACCTTGACTATTGACAATGTGACCGAGTAATTGAACCTCCTCCAGCCAGAATTCACACTTGGAGAACTTGGCATAGAGTCGATTCCCCTGGAGTAGCTCAAGAACCAAACGTAGATGATGCGCGTGTTCGGTCTTCGACTTGGAATAGATCAGGATATCATCGATGAACACGATGACGGAGCAGTCGAGAAAAGGTTTACACACGCGATTCATCAGGTCCATGAAAACCATGGGTGCGTGGGTTAAACCGAAAGGCATAACAACGAACTCATAGTGGCCGTATCGAGTGCGAAAAGCGGTTTTGGGGATGTCTTCCTCTTGTATGCGTAACTGGTGGTAGCCTGAGCGTAGGTCGATCTTGGAGAAACACGTAGCGCCTTGTAACTGGTCAAATAAATCATCGATGCGAGGTAGAGGATAGCGATTCTTGATTGTCAGCTTATTCAATTCCCGGTAGTCGATGCACATCCGGAACGACCCATCCTTCTTTTTGACGAAAAGGACTGGTGCGCCCCAAGGAGAGGTGCTAGGGCGAATGAAGCCTTTATCAAGAAGTTACTGGAGCTGAGTCGAGAGTTCGCGCATTTCGGACGGTGCGAGTCGATAAGGAGCTCTTGCAACAGGATTTTCTCCAGGAATGAGGTCGATGCGAAAGTCGATATCACGACTTGGTGGTAAGCCTGGAAGATCTTCAGGAAAAACGTTAGGGAATTCATGAACAACAGGGACGTCTTTCACCTCTTTAACTTCCTTTTTCTCCGCTAATACAATGTGTGCCAAGAAAGCTTGGTATTCCTTGCGGAGATACTTGCTAGCTTGAACACATGACATGAGTTGGAGTTTCTTCGATGCGACTTCACCATAAACACACAATTGATCACCATTATCGAGCGAGAATCGAATCATCTTGTCGAAGCAAACAACTTCAGCATGGTTTTCACGAAGAAAGTCCATGCCTAGTATGACGTCAAAACTTCCGAGCTACATTGGAATAAGTTCGATACGAAATATGCGATTGTTGAGTTCGAGAGTACAATCACGAAGAACAGAATTGACAGCGACAGTTCTTCCGGTGGCAACTCCAACATCGAACGTTGAGGGGAGATGGACGTGCTTACGATTAAGGAGCTTTTCGAACTCAAACGATACAAAACAGTTATTGGCTCCAGTATCAAACAAACACGAAGCATAAATACCATTCACAAGGAACGTACCATTGACCACGTTGTTTTCAGCCTGAGCCTGGCGCACATTAATGTTGAAGGTTCGAGCACGAGCAGCTTGTTGCTGTTGTTGTTGAGGCTGCTACTGTTGCTGTTCCTCTTGCTTCACAACCCGATTGGGGCACATGTTTGTGAAGTGGTTGGGATCACCACACGCAAAGCAGACTCTAGAATTGACCATGGGTGCCAGAGCCGCTTGTTGTCCTTGAGGGGCAGGGAGCAGAGCCTGATGAGCAGTAGCTGGAGCTTGTCGAGGACCTGTACGGCAGTTGGCGGTGAAATGGCCGTAAATGTTGCAATGTACACAAAATCTGCAGGCAATTCCCATTGGGTGGTGGTAGGTACAAGTCGGGCAGGCAGGGTGAGGACCAGTGTAAGCACGTTTTGCCGGCGGTGCTTGGGTTATTGGTGCTGTGACTTGGCGGTGTTGATTCTGCTGCTGAGCTGGTATAGCTTGGAGTGGGGAAGCAGTGGTGACTGCACAGTTCTTGTTGCTGGAGTTGCTGTTGTTCTTCCTCTTGTGACGAGAGGCCTTTGAAGACTGAGGGGTGGCGGCGACTTCAGCGGTTGGTGCGGTGGTAGCTTGATGTAGACTCTTGGCGGTTTTATCCCAGAAGCCAGACTTAACTCGCTTGTCGTTTATTTCAACGGCAAGCAGGTAAGTTTCCTCGATTGTTGCTGGTTTTGAAGCTTGCACAAAATCTGCTACACAATCTGGCAGAGCTCAGATATACTTCTTGATTGCCATATCAGAAGTATTAACTTGATCAGGACAGATTATGCTAAGCTGCTTGAAGCGAGCAGTTAAAGCAGCATTGTCACCCTCCTTCTGCTTGATATGCCAGAATTCGTCCTCCAACTTTTGGCACTCGTGGGGAGGGCATAACTCTTCCAACACGACGTCCTTCAACTCATCCCACGTCAAACCATAAGCTGCATCATTTCCGCGTTTGTTTCTCTCGGCCGTCCACCAATCTAGTGCTCGGGATTGGAAGACGCCGATAGCGTTCAGAGTGCGGAGATCATCAGGACAGCCACTCTGGCACAGGGTGACCTCGATCGAATCAAACCATTGAAATAGGGCCGTAGGACCATCTTCGCCAGTAAATTCTTTCGGTCCACAGGCTTTGAACTGCTTGAAGCTAAAAGCAGCCTTAGGGGTTTCAGTCCTGGACTCTTCAGACGATTTGCTCACATTTTCGTACAGTTCACTGACGATCTGAGGAACAACCTTCGCCATTTGTTTAGTGATCATAGCGGCGAGGCGTTTATCAACCTGCTTTCGGTGAGCGGCTTGGGTAGCGCGAGATCCAGATGACGACATTGTCTGCAACAGACATCGTCACAGGACTCAAACACAATTTCGATTACCCCTAGTATAGTCTAGCGATTCACCATAAAGCTCAGGAACACGTGTCCATATAAACACAGAACCACACAGGCACATAAACACATAAGCACGTAGAGCACAGAAACACATAAGCATGTAAGGCATAGAAACACATGAGGCAGTCAGAATACAAAAACCTAGCTATATGTTGCACGTATTCCCTATCCTTCACAGCGCGTATGGCGATTAAATATAGCGATTGCGAGTATCGAGCAGCGATTGCGAATAATCACCAGCGATTCGTTAACGATTGTGTAGGGTGTTGTGTGATAAGCGAAGCAAGAAGTGTTAAGTCCAAACCAGTGATACCTCAAAACGCTAACAAATACGCATAAAACCACATAAAATACGTAAAATTTACATAAAATTGATAAATCACAGAGTTAGCTGCAGAAATTCCAGAATCGAAGCACATAAAATTCAAGGTTAGATTGTCTCGGCTAGATAGACGTTGACTACCCAAAGTGATCCGACAATTCACAAGGACTTTAAGTGCACACTTTGGCTTTCGGGACTATGCTCTCGCTTTGATTCTAGCGATCGGCACGCATCCCTTCAGCCTCAGTATGACTTCAAGTCGTTGGAGTCCGTCGAGTCTTTGGTGAGAGTGTTGAAAAATCAAGATAAAAATCAGAACGAGTCGTCAAGGTTCGGGTTTCACCCCTAACTTAGCAACTTTATTCCTGTTTTGGTGTAAATAGAGGGAAAATGTGTGTTAAAGTACGGATTTCACTCCTGATTTAACACAGATTTTCATGTTTATAGGTGCAAATGCGGGTCGAATAAGTGATTAGGTCGAGAGTTTGCGGTTGTCACACCTAATCTCGACCTGATCACTCGTTCATTTTCGAAGGTTAGAATGCAGTGATAGTGTAGTGCAAGAGAGAATGGCGAGAGATAACAAGTAAGTGCGCATAAAACCCCTACAGGGCATGCACAAGTCGGTCTGTTGGTACTTAACCATAGACTAGGTCGTTTCTAAGACATCGACCCGGACTAGGTCGAGTCTGGCCTAATTCCCTATAGTTATGGCTCTGATACCAATCTGTCACACCCCAACCGATGGCGGAATCATCGGGGCGCGGCACTGAGCGAAACAGATTGTCCATGAGTATCCATACCATAACATATCCAAATAAAACAGTTATTACAAATAATTGTCTCATAAACAGATTCCGATCTGACAACTCAGATTTCAAAATAGATAAATTGTTTATTTGTTTCTAGACTCTTTCCTAGCCTCGATTTCATCACACAGAAACAAGGCATCCTATCATCTTAAGCACCTGCCACATACGTTAAAGTAAAAGTCAATACACATAGTGTAAAGGTGAGCATACAAGTTTGTTAATAGCACAGTAGAGTTCGAAATCGTTTACGCATAACCAGCACGTACAACGTGTGATGTGAAGCATGCAAGTTATCGACATGATCCTATCAATACCAATGACTGCGGGTTGACTGCACAGGGCAGTTCGTAACCCATATTCACCACTGCGAATCATGTGATTAATTGTCCTTAACATTCCCTGAGTGAACAGGTACTGAGTCCAAACTATAGTACTATCGTTGCTAAGGCAGGTAGACAACAATCTATGTGTAAATGATGCGCGTGAGTGTTATTAGTTTTTAATGTATATATTAAGCCCTTTTTAACACTTTTTAGCCAAGTTTTAAATTTATAAAACACGATATTTACTAACACTAAACACACATATGGGCAAGTGCACCCATCGTGAGCGTAATATAGTGTTGGCAAGATACCGAGGTCGTCCAAGGACACAAGAGCTTTTAGTACCGGTTTATCCTCAACGTCTAATCAAATCAAAAGTTAGAAAAATGTTTTAAACTAGAAAAAATAAAAACTAACTAAAATGCTGAAAAATAAAATAAAAATAAAACAGATAGACAAGATGAATCACTTGGCTCCGACTCGTGTATAGTGTAACCTTTGATTATTTCCGCACTTTTGCACTTTTTAAGAGATTATCTTAGTTATTGTAGTAGGCCCCTCTTTTGAAGGTGACGTTACCCTCAACCCAGTAGTTTGAGTCAGCAAGGATACAATCCTAAAGGGTCGGATTATTGAAAGATAATTAATTAAGTTATTAATGCGTATTGTGGTAGGCCCCTCTTTTGAAGGTGACGTTACCCTCGGCTAAGTAGTCTAAGTCAGCAGGGATACAGTCCTAAGTAGCCGGGTTAAAGTATTAATAGTAGTTTACATATGAGGGGGTCAAAGAGTTTGGACCCCCGCCATCCAATACCGTTAAGTATTGAAGGAGGTCCTACTAAATTTGACCCAGGTCCTTGCAGGATCTATACACTGAACAAGGCAAGACTCTTACCAAACCGTTCCCTTAACCCCCGACCAGGTAGCCAACATACCTCCATATAGACCGTGGAGATATGAATGGTGAAAATCTTTTATTTTATATAGACAGTAAAATAATGCCAAGACACCACGGATAAACGATAAGGATAAATCACCTTCAACATAAGAAACTAGTTATTAAAGTCATTAATACAAAACCAAGTAAAAAGTGCGAAAAGATTAAAAATAAAAAGTATTACACTAGACACTTTGTCTTCACCAAGTGATGTAAGAGACTTAGGCAAACATGGCCTTGATTGTCAAGAACTCTTACGATCAATCTTGGATCCCGAGACGACTCACACACTCTATGATGGACAATGGATGATGGTGGTGGATGATGGTGTTATGGTGGTGGTGGGTGGTGGGTGAAGTGTGAGAGAGGTGGTGTGCCAAGGGATGGTTTGAGCTTGAGCCTAGCACTCCTATTTATAGGCTGAACAGAAGCTCGGGCACGGCCCCGTGTCCATTGGGCACGGCCCCATGTCCATCCTCTTCTATGTCTTCATTAATTGCAGTTTGGCTGCATTAGTTGACCACGCCCCCGTGTCCGCTGGGCACGACCCCGTGTGCAGAAGCGTATCTGTACTATCAAGATTTTCCTGGATTCTGCGAATATTATAGTTGACCACGGCCCCGTGTCCGCTGAGCACGGCCCCGTGGTGGGCGATGGAAGCTTCTACAACTTTGTCTTTTATGCTGACACTTGGGCACGCCCCCGTGTTCACTGAGCACGGGGCGTGTTCAGCCTTCTGTTCTCTTTTTTTGCTTGGGAAGATGCTTTCGGGGAGGTCGGGCATGCCACGTTTGTTCCATTTCTTGTATTTATGTTAGATTTAGCTGCCTTTTTGCTTCTTTTGTTAATTTGAGCTCATTTAATCCTGAAAATACAAAAGGAAGACAAAAGCACACTTTTTCCAACATTAGTACTAAAAAGGGTTAGTTTTATGCCACAATTGATGTAATTTATATGTTGCATTTTGCACACATCAAATACCCCCACACTTGAATCTTTGCTTGTCCTCAAGCAAAACTCTTTATAATGCGGCTTTTTCACTCCCAAATGGAATGGGTAGAAGAGAAGGTTTTTGGGCTTGTCATAGAGTGTCGGGATTTCCAAGATTCTTTATTAAGTTTTATTTTTATTTATTTACAATCCTATTCGTCATGATTTATTTAAAACTTTTCATAAGATAAATTACTTATTAGGGCATAACATGCCTCTTTAAAATTCTATTTATATACAAGTTCACATACCTCATGGGGATCACTCAACACTCGGCCGAAGATGTATTTTAGTGAATCACTCGAGAGCGGCACGAAACTTACTCCTACCATAGGCTTGCCAAGCAATCAATCCTCCTCATTTTTAACTATACACCTTTGTAAATATCAAGAGGACTTTTTGGGTGAAGGGTTAGGCTTGGGTTAAAGGTAGGTGGTTGGGTTAGTGGTTAGTAGAAAATGGGCGAAAAGCGTAAAAAGCGTCGGTTTTCGTAAGACTTTTAATTTTTGCAATTTTTATTTTGATGAAGCCATGATTCAAGCAAAGTTATTTTTGATGAACTTGCTTGTTTATTTCTTTTGCTTCATCTTCAACAATTTTTTTTTTTCAAAGTCATACGACAAACCGAGCTTGTTACTAAAACAAAGGGTTAAAAATAAAAAGGTTTCGGTGGGTGAAAGGGTGTTTGGTTTGGGTTAAGAAATGAAAAGGTTTAGGCTCAAAGGGGTTAACTAGGGGGATTTTGGGTCGGTGGTAAAAAAAATAATGGTGTAGAAATAAAAAGGGTTAGTCCTAATGCCTCCATCATTTACTTACTCGGGTTTAAGTTGGTAAGGACCGGGAATGTATCGTCGTGGTAAGTTCTAGAGTTGTAAGAACCAAGTGGCTATTCACACAAGAAACGAAAAATGAGCATTTAGTCTAAATATATGTATTTGTATGCTCAATAAAGGCTCAAAACTCACTTTTGTGGGAATGGGTTTTTTATGTGATCAAGTATATATAATTAAATTTTAACTAAGCCTGTCATGCCTTTTCATAATTTTCTTATGTTGGTTCTTTTTATCACGACGCTATCGGTTGTAAATTTGTAAAAATATAACCTTTTTAGAATTTGAAATTCCCAAGTTAAACCTAGACAAGTAAAAAAAAATGAAAATTTTTGGGGTAATTAGCGGTTCCAATAGAGTTTTGTGTAAGGCTTGTTATTATGACTTGCAAGATTCAAGATTTTAGCATCCCCCCCACACTTAAATTACACATTGTCCTCAATGTGTCCCAAAAATAAGTTTTTAGGTTGATTGAATGTGTAAAAGGGTGTTAAAAAGCAAAAATTTGTGTTACTGGGCGCCTGGACACGGCCCCGTGGTGTCCGGGCACAGCCCCGTGTTCAAGTGCAAGTAACAAAATTGAAAAAGAGAAACAGAAGCCTGGACACGGGGGCGTGTTGGGTGAACACGGCCCGTGTCCAGTTTACCTGAACTGGGCATTTTCTGCAGACTGTGCAGCACGGGGCCGTGTTGGGCGGACACGGCCCGTGCTGAACCTGCTGTAATGAAGAAAGTTCGTCGGATGGCCTTGTTTTCCTGCATGGGGTGCTGGTTCAAGTTTCCCTAGTTATCCTTCACCATCCCGAGTGTGTTTTACTTATTACAACATCATCCAAACACTAAATTAACTAAAACCATCATTCATTAAGTCATAGAGAGAATTACACAATAATCCTAAAAGTTAAAATACTAGATAGTTAGGTCAAAGAAACACAAGAAATCTAAACCAAGAAGTTATAGCCTACTACTTATTCTATTAGCAAAATTTCCAAAAAGATAAATCTCTCGGTTAGATGTGGCTTGGAAAACTTCTCTTTCCGGGCGTGGGTTCCTCACACGTCGGGGAGCCATTCCTCTATCTCCCTAGGGAGAAGAAAGGCGGGCTCATTGGCATTGGTTTGAGGAGGTGCAACCTCCACCGGGACTTCTTGTAGACCTTTAAGAGGAGGTTCCGCTGGAATGTCGTCCCAACCGGTAGGGTTGTTGATTCCAAGTGCTAGGTTCCAATCCTCTTGAGGGAGGATCGGTTCCATGGGAGGTGCTACAAGAATGTTTAACCTCTGGTGCAAGAGGTTTATTTCTTGAAAACTGTTTTCCAACCCCATCGTAAGATAATTTATACGGTCTATTAGGACCTCCTCTACCGAAGTCATCTCGTCAAGAGCTTCACGTAATGCCATCATGTAACGTACGAGAGTCGCTTCGATTGATGGCCTTCTCTCCCTTTGACCGTTTCTGGAGTGCGCAAAAGAGGTTCCACTATTTTGACTAGTCATTCTACGAAAACAAACCAGAAATAGTTCATTTTAATGAAACAGTACATCGGACACGGCCCCGTGCTCAATGAGCACGGCCCCGTGTTCAACTTTCTGCAGATTTTTGGAACAAGGAATCTTGGGGTTTTAAATTATTTTTCCACTTATGAAGCATTTTTATAACAGAAATAACTTAAAACAATGTTGCACAACTTATTTTTAACAAGATTCCTTGGACAAAAATCTAATAACCAACACAATAAAGCTTGAAAGCAAGCTTCAATGGAGGTGTTGAGATAAGAAAGATGAAGAAGAAGGCAATGGATAAAAGAGGAAAGGACAAGATGTTTGTTAGAACCTTCTTTTAGAAAATACCTAGGATGGTAGGTGAGAAGATCCTCTCAAATGTCTGTCCCTGGATGGTCCAAATGTGCAGGATTCTTGGCTGCATTTATAGAAAACGATAACATGCTGGACACGGCCCCGTGTCGACTGGACACGGCCCCGTGTCGACTGGACACGGCCCCGTGTGCAGGCAAGATCCTGACACCTTTTGTCCGTATTCTGACAAAAAGTCAGAAGGGAATCTTTTGGTGGACACGGGGGCGTGTTGACCTGGGCACGGCCCCATGTCGGAAGGCTGTTTTATGAAGTTTGTCTATTTTCAAGGAACTTTTCCGGATCGGGCGGTTCCTTACTGGATGGAACAACCCCAAAGTGCCTAAGATACCTTAATTGTTCTAGATTAAGACGAGAACGCAAGAGGTTGTCGGTGAGGGTGATTCCTATGCTATATGTAGGTGGATAAGTCCAACCCTTTCCCGGGCTCTCGTTAAAGAAGGTGTATGCCGAATCGCTCAGGTCTATGTATGCATCGAACGAAGTCGATGGGGAGTCCTTCACGGCACAATCGACACAGGGACGACTATCGCTCAAGTCCTCACTAGAGTTAGAAGTATCGTCGGGAACAACGAAGTTGTTTGAATGTGATCCCAACACTTCTTCTTGGTTATCGTCTTGAGATAAATTATTGAAATCTATCCTAAGTTCTTTTAACCAATTAAGAATTAGATCTTCTAATTGAAATAGTTCATCAAGAAGCATTTCTCCTAGAAAATCTGGTTGAGAGCATTCGAGGGAGAGATAGGGATTATTTTTACTTTCGCCCCTCTTAAGGATACAGGGAAACGATGGGTCTATATAGTGGGGTTTATAATTTAGGAAATAACATTCTAATTCCTTATGGGAACCACCACATATTCGACACCACGTACCATAAGAGTGCCGAAAGTAAAAAATATCAGTATCACTCATATTTGTGTCAGAAATTACCAACCGTCGGGATCTCACGGTTATGTTTTCAGTAACTGAATCTTGGGCACGGGGCGTGTTGAGTGGGCACGGCCCCGTGTTCAGCTTACTGTCTGACTTAAAACAGGATTGCCAGTTCCAATGATTGGGCACGGAGCGTGTTCAGCAGGCACGGCCCGTGCTGAGTTCTGCAGAAGCTGGAAAATTAAGAAAAATCCTAAAAAAAATGGAAAAATAAGAAAAACGATTAGGCCGTTGATTCCTAACTTTCTTAAAATCCTTGTGTCCCCGGCAACGTCGCCAAAAACTTGATGTGCGTGAGTGTTATTAGTTTTTAATGTATATATTAAGCCTTTTTTAACACTTTTTAGCCAAGTTTTAAATTTATAAAACACGATATTTACTAACACTAAACACACATATGGGCAAGTGCACCCATCGTGAGCGTAGTATAGTGTTGGCAAGATACCGAGGTCGTCCAAGGACACAAGAGCTTTTAGTACCGGTTTATCCTCAACGTCTAATCAAATCAAAAGTTAGAAAAAGGTTTTAAACTAGAAAAAATAAAAACTAACTAAAATGCTGAAAAATAAAATAAAAATAAAACAGATAGACAAGATGAATCACGTGTATAGTGTAACCTTTGATTATTTCTGCACTTTTGTACTTTTTAAGAGATTATCTTAGTTATTGTAGTAGGCCCCTCTTTTGAAGGTGACGTTACCCTCAACCCAGTAGTTTGAGTCAGCAAGGATACAATCCTAAAGGGTCGGATTATTGAAAGATAATGAATTAAGTTATTAATGCGTATTGTGGTAGGCCCCTCTTTTGAAGGTGACGTTACCCTCGGCTAAGTAGTCTGAGTCAGCAGGGATACAGTCCTAAGTAGCCGGGTTAAAGTATTAATAGTAGTTTACATATGAGGGGGTCAAAGAGTTTGGACCCCCGCCATCCAATACCGTTAAGTATTGAAGGAGGTCCTACTAAATTTGACCCAGGTCCTTGCAGGATCTATACACTGAACAAGGCAAGACTCTTACCAAACCGTTCCCTTAACCCCCGACCAGGTAGCCAACATACCTCCATATAGACCGTGGAGATATGAATAGTGAAAATATTTTATTTTATATAGACAGTAAAATAATGCCAAAATACCACGGACAAACGATAAGGATAAATCACCTTCAACATAAGAAACTAGTTATTAAAGTCATTAATACAAAACCAAGTAAAAAGTGCGAAAAGATTAAAAATAAAAAGTATTACACTAGACACTTTGTCTTCACCAAGTGATGTAAGAGACTTAGGCAAACATGGCCTTGATTGTCAAGAACTCTTACGATCAATCTTGGATCCCGAGATGACTCACACACTCTATGATGGACAATGGATGATGGTGGTGGATGATGGTGTTATGGTGGTGGTGGGTGGTGGGTGAAGTGTGAGAGAGGTGGTGTGCCAAGGGATGGTTTGAGCTTGAGCCAAGCACTCCTATTTATAGGCTGAACAGAAGCTCGGGCATGGCCCCGTGTCCATTGGGCACGGCCCCGTGTCCATCCTCTTCTCTGTCTTCATTAATTGCAGTTTGGCTGCATTAGTTGACCACGCCCCCGTGTCCGCTGGGCACGACCCCGTGTGCAGAAGCGTATCTGTACTATCAAGATTTGCCTGGATTCTGCGAATCTTATAGTTGACCACGGCCCCGTGTCCGCTGAGCACGGCCCCGTGGTGGGCGATGGAAGCTTCTACAACTTTGTCTTTTATGCTGACACTTGGGCACACCCCCGTGTTCACTGAGCACGGGGCGTGTTCAGCCTTCTGTTCTCTTGTTTTGCTTGGGAAGATGCTTTCGGGGAGGTCGGGCATGCCACGTTTGTTCCTTTTCTTGTATTTATGTTAGATTTAGCTGCCTTTTTGCTTCTTTTGTTAATTTGAGCTCATTTAATCCTGAAAATACAAAAGGAAGACAAAAGCACACTTTTTCCAACATTAGTACTAAAAAGGGTTAGTTTTATGCCACAATTGATGTAATTTATATGTTGCATTTTGCACACATCAGTAAACATAACAAACAAGCATTCATCGAGTCACGTATAACATGCAGTAGCGGTTAGCGGTAAAGTATTGCGTAGTGTGTTTGATGTGATTTAGTATAAGTAACGTATGTAACACCCAAAAGTGCGTAAAGCAAAAAGGGTTCGAGTATACTCACAGCGATAGAGTTGATGGATTGAAGGGAGCGCTAGAGCGAGTTTAGCCTGAACAGTTAGCGATAGCATAAACGATGGGCGGCGCGCAAAACGATATAGGTGTACCAAGCATCGGATGGTAATCCGATCGGATGGCCAGTCGATCGGGTGACAATCCGTTCTGATGGTCATCCGATCGGATGACCATTTGATTGGATTGACACCTCGTTTGGTGAGGATGTGTTTGTGTATGATGGTTTGTACTTTGAAGTTTTCGTTGTAGCATTTTGAAAATAGAGAAGTATCTCTACCCTTCAGGTCGGTCGATCAAACGGTCGTTCGATCGGACAACAATCCGATTGGCGAGGCTTCTCAGTTTGAGAACAAGTTCATAGCAGGACAGTCACTCGATCGGATGGCTATCCGATCGGGTGGCAATCCGTACATATTGAACATGTTGGAAATTGTTTAAGTATACAAGTCCCAAACGTCACTCGATCGGACGGTCGCTTGATCGGATGGCAATCCGATAGGACGGTAATCCGTTTCAACGTTTAGATCCTTGAATAGTTTGAATAAAAGTTTAAGTATGGAACCAAGTGCAACCCGATCGGATGGCAATTCGATCGGACGACAATCCGTTCCGACGGTCTGATCGTCCTAACACTTGTTTTTTTTGAAGTTTTGTAGTTTTGAATGAGACGTTTTGATACCTTTCTTGAACAACAGAACCCTTATCTCGGCCCAAGTGACCCGACCGAACAGGAATCACCCAAGTCCGACCGGTTCACGGTTCGAGTCAGTAGTTCATGTTCAAACCAGAAATCAATATCTCTCGGATCAGAATCTGTTTATGACACAATTATTTGTAATAACTATTTTATTTGGATATGTTATGGTATGGGACATGACGTTTTAAGTATCTGGTAATTAATAGTTGTTATGGATACTCATGGACAATCTGTTTCGCTTAGTGTCGCGCCCCGATGATTCCGCCATCGGTTGGGGTGTGACAATTCTACTAAAATTGAGTAATCATTATAATTTATTTAGGTAAATCTATAAAACTTGTTAAC
Source organism: Helianthus tuberosus (assembly GCA_030545235.1). Taxonomy (NCBI): domain Eukaryota; kingdom Viridiplantae; phylum Streptophyta; class Magnoliopsida; order Asterales; family Asteraceae; genus Helianthus; species Helianthus tuberosus. The sequence goes on from CM060384.1 coordinate 133,207,485, forward strand.
TTAAAGTGAATCAAAATAAATAAGCATAATTCACTTCCACTGCGTGTTTCACCACATATCATTCGTTACCACTGCGCGTTTCACCACATTTCATTCGTTGTCATCGCCACAGCCGCCGTGAAGAAACATCAAACTAATCTGGTGATTAGTTTGTGATTTTTGCCTCGACAAATAAGGGTTAATCTTCTTTGTTTTGTCCAAGTTGCTATGATGATCCTGCAAAACACTAAACACACCGTTAAGCTCGTTACAAGGAGGGGAATAGGGGGTTCTCCTTGTAACCACCCTCTGGCGTGAGAATAAGTATATGTTTTGAGAATAATAGTGTGTGATTAAAGTGAGAGAGCAAGAGAGAGATCCTTCAATTGGAGGTGAAGTTCACTATTTATATCCGAGGTGGTTTATGAAGGAGATGGGCTGATGGGCCTTAGGCCTGTAGTCGACAACAAGGAATATTCATTCTGTCTCCTCTGCCATGACCGTTGGTGCTTCTAGGCGAGAGGATAGCTAGCGCACGATGAATGGGTCCACGTGTCCTGACAGCCACCCTTGTTGTCTGGACTGTCATCAGCAGCTAAGTGGAGATCGTGGAGCAGTGGTCGGCGCACGCTGATTGGTGCCACCTTTTTGTCTCCTGTACGATTGTATATCGTGCAGCATGATCGGATACAGCATGTTGGACGCTCATTGGTCCACTGCGCTGCCACTTGTACCTTTGGTACTTGTCCTATGTTTACCTGCGCTTCCTACCCCCGCGCGACCTCTTGGGATATCCCGTGTAACCGGCGCAAGGTCCAGGAAGTCAGGGTTTTTATCAAAGGAGTTAAGTTTCAAATCTAACCCTGTGTTGACCTTGACCTCGCACGCGACCTGGAGTACACCTCATTAGCCGGCGCGAGGTCGAGAAAGCTACCAAATTGGTCTACTATGAGTATGGTCCCACGCACGACTTGATTAATCAGCGCAAGATTTGGGACCATACCCCTTCACGCCACCACCATTTTCATTTTCGTGTTGCCTCTAGTCTATAAAAGTAAAAATAACAAGCAAGCTTGTTTTGATACTTGTTTTCTGAAGCGACCCATTGGAAGGCGACATCTTGTTATAACAGGAGTTCATTTTGATCTGAACAAAGTTTTGACCCATCGCCAGGGTAAGTAGCATCTTTGTCCATGCTTAGTTTAAATTGTAAAGATAAATTATAAAACGCATTACGTATCTAAATACCATTTGTGTAGGCTTGACACTAACTTTGAACAACAAAGAGTTACAGAACTTAATGATTTTACTTGATTTAACGATACTACTTAAAATGGATTATATTTAGACCTGAGATTGGGTTGAGTAGATTTAACGATACTACTTAAAATGGGTTATATTTAAAGTGAATATCATTGATCAACTTGGTTGAAGAAATAAAGGTGGCGTCTTTCTTATGGGTGAAGAATAGATCTAAGTTAAATGATGTTAATTGGAAAAAATGAAGATCTTTTAATATGAAGTGTGTTGGTGTAATACCGCATGTTCTTGTACCTATTTGGTGTTTATGTCTTTCTTCTAGCTACTTGCCAGACAAAATTAGATTTTAATGAACTGCCATTAAAAAATAATAATATTATATTCAACCTACGATATATACATCATTATTATAGGGTCAGGATATAAAATCTATTAAATAATCAAGGGCTAAGATTAAATGGGTGAGATTGAACAAAAAAAGAGGCGCGTGGGTTATTATAAGGGTATTCTAGTCCATTTAAGTCAATAGTTTCTCTCTCCTCCAATTCCCCCCGTTTTCAGAACATTAATAACTTTTCATACGACATTAAGTTTTTATAAAAATTGCACCATCAAAACGAACGTTTTTTATCTTTAAAACGAGCACACCATTGTTATACTTTTGAAAAAAAAGTTTTTGATAACCCAAATGCATAAAACGCAATGGACAAAAAACACAAAAGGATGTTTTTTTTCTAAAACGCAATGAACTAAAAACACAAAAGAAAGTGTTCATTCTAAAACGCAATAGACTAAAAACAAAAAAGAAAGTGTTTTTTTTTTCTAAAATGCAATGGACTAAAAAAGAAAGTGTTTTTTTTTCTAAAATGCAACGGTATATGGGATCGAGTATACTCATGGTTTGTGTAGTAATTCCGGCGTACGTGATTTTGACGAGTCTTGAGTTGAGAACACCAAAGTTACCCTAAGATGGGAAACAGAGGTGTGTGAGTTGCGGATTTGATTAATTTGATTGGATTCAGAATTTAGAGGGCGATTTTTAAGTCATAGTAAAATGTAAAATAAGGTACCATGAAAATGGTCATGCAAGAAGGTAGGATGATTAGCATCCATTAAACCTCATTATATGATTCACCAAAGCACAAAATCATCAACTTTGTTGATGATTTCGGTTGGTCATGCATGTGAAAATAATAAGAACTTAAACCTACTAAACCTACAAATAACCAAGTGAGTTAGCTAGATGCGTGCATCCCAAACATGGAAAGTGTTTGGGGACGTGATGTAGTCTTGTCCCTTTGTTGGAAATTGTTTGAGTTTTAGAACATAGTAAATCAACAAGTGAGGTAGTGGAACATAGTTGGAAAGGCAAGGCTTCCATGGTTCACACTTTTATCAAAACACAAGTTTCACCATATTGAAGATGATGAACTTGGATGGTCTCAACACTTGTATATTGTTTGAAACCTTAATCAACCATATTCAAGCACCATAACCATAGGTTTGATTAGAAGCATGGTAGGTGAAAGATTCTCACAAGATGTATGAGTTTATGAAAGTTTATAGTAGATAACATCAAAACAGAAAGTTGGATCTCATGATGGTGATGTTCCACCTTAGTTTACCATGGTAAACTTGTGAAAAACATTCCTAGAGGTGTTTCAAGCTTTCAAGGAGAAGAAGTGAAGAACATGAAGAAAGGTGAAATGGAAGCTCACTTTTGAACTTAAGTAGAATCAGCCCAAACTTGATATTCCAACTGGTTATAGAGTGTTTTGAGAGTGTTTGAGGGTTTGGAAAAGTGAAATGGAGGTGTAGGAGGCTTGGTTATATAGTGCTTGATTAGGGTTAGAGTTTAAATGAGGTTGGAAGGTGATTGGGGAAGAAAGAAGGTGAAAAAGGTGACCAACCCGTAACCAAGAAACAACTTGCTGTGGTTAAGCCTGCTTGCGCCCCACGGTGAGCAAGGGGTTACTTGCCCACGGGACGCGGCGTGATCCTTTCACCGCCCAAGTTTGGTTTTTCACACTTTGGCCCCTAAACTTCTATATGTTTATCATTTTATGCCCAAAGTTTAATGTTTTAACATGTTTTCGAGTACGGAACGTGTTTGCAAGTATGTGGCGAGTATCGTGCATGTATAAAAGATAACTCAAACGTATAATAAGTCTTGGTTTACATGTAAATGTGTATCAAAGATTGATTGTGTATAAGCATAGGTGCAACAAGCATAAGTATAAAAGTGAATTTCCATTATGATCGAAGTCTCGGATTACAAGTTTGGAAGTGAAATACGAATACATTACCAATACAAGTTTCCAAAAATAGAAATGTGAGTACAAGTTTCTAAATAAGGAAATTACAGAAATGCAAAGCGTTACAATTCTGAACAAAAAAAATGATGAGAGGAATTGAATTGAATCGTAAGATAAACATCAAATATAAAATCAAATTGATGAACACATTTGAACAAAACAAACTCTATAAAGTGTTGGGAGTAAATAAAAATCTAATTTGAAGATTTATAGATTAGTCTTTCATTTTATTTTATTTTATTTTTTAGGCTTTATTAGCAAGCCGGTTTTATGATATCTTATTTTCTTGATCTGTTGTAGAGATATTGTAAAAAATTTATTGACGACTACAATTCCTAATCATCAAAAAACTTGGGCTACATAACTCTAATAAGCAACTTAGTAGTAATATGTTACATAACATTATGACATCTTATTTTCTTCAACTTACTGTACTTTTTTAGTAGTTAATTACATTTGTTGATACTCATCACTAATGAGGTTTGTTTTGATGATATTTGTTCAACATTCAAGTTTGATAACCCTCTTGTGTGTATTTTGCAGCTTGGAGTTCAACAGTTAAAAGACTATCGTCATATCTCTTAGATGGTTCTTTTCGTAGAAGGGATTCGATTTACTCAAGGAAAGATTTTGGCAACTCAATGACATGCATCTTCAAAAGGACTCAACTATCTTCAACTTGTGTTTCCACTTTGACACTAATTTTATGTAATATTAACTTTGTTTGTATTTTATGCTGATGGTAAACCGACAACGCAGACATCTAACGTGGTTTAAAAGGAGATATTTGTTAACTTATAATGTAATTTTCACTTTCAGTTTGATGTATTGGAAGCTTTCCTTTAAGTTATTTTGGTTAAATAAATTTTCGTAAATTGTATTGACTACTTTATTGTGTCTTATATTGACTACTTTAGTATGTTGAAGTTGGTATGCTAAGTAATTATACCAGCTGTTTCAATAGCCACATGTTATTTAGTTTAAAATCAAAGATTATATCCTCAAACAGTGAACCAATAATCTTATATCATAATTTATATAGGATTATCAGTGAATGTCCTCACAAATTTAAAAAAAAAAAATAAGCCGTTATACTTAAAAATATACCTGATTAATAACTAATAAAATAAAATAACTCTTGCGTACCACGGGTGATAACCTAGTAATATTATATACTAGTATTAAGCCCCTGCGTTGCAGCGGTTGTTATAAAATTGTGTTAAGTAGTAGCAATACTATACAATTGTCAGCGACCATCAACACTGGAAAACCTCGTAAAAACAAAATAAATAAAAACAGAAAAAAATAACGTCGAGCGAAAAGCAGATGTAAAATCTTTGAATCACGCACGCTCGTTGCTGAGAAATTAAACCGAAACGTAAAACATAGAAAAAAATAACTAAGTCCATCCAGGACCCGCGTGTTGGACGAACTTGTCAAACGCATAAAAATAGATGTGACGCGACGGGCCAGTCAAACGGGAAAAAATATACGAAAAAATGTTGAACCCCACACGCACATTGCGGTGCGTTAACTCACAAAATTTAGAACGAAATGAAAAACTTGGGAAAGATGAAAAGTATAGTGGACCAAAATTGAAAATAAAAGAGAGGTGGGATTAAATTGCAAAAGATGAAAAACTTTGGGTTAAAAGTAAAAAAATAAAGGGTCTAAATTGCAAAATTGAAGTTATTTATTAATTTTAAATAAAGATAAGGATAAAAATAAGTGATTTATCTATTTATTAATTAATATTAATATTAAAAGAAATTTATTAAACAAATATAAATAAAATTTATGAGGTTGAAGGAGAGAATGCCATGTAGCATTATTTTGAGTCTTTTATTATAAGTTAGAAGATTAGAAGATGAGTTATTCATGTGTTGTCTTCAAAACAATTTCGTTAGGTTCCAGCTTTTATTCCAGCTCGTAAGTACAAAATAGTGATTAGAGTTGTTTATTTTTTGTGTTGCTTCGATGTGTAAAACCGAGCCCTTCACACCTTAGAGCATTCACATCCAAAGAACTAAATTGTGAGTGTGGGGTTTTTAAAATATAAAAAGTATAAAAAATGGTTGTGAGTGGAGGAGAGAGAAAATGTTACTGTTCATCTGTATATTTGGGGGGACACTGTTCACCCACTATAATTTTTTAATATATATTGAAAGTGGTTGTGAGTGAATGAGAGAGAAAAATGTAATGATAAAGGTATAAAATTATTATTTAATTGAAAAGGAGAGAGAAAAAGTCTTTGTTTTTAGTGAAAATATATTGATATAGGAGTTGTTTTTTAGTGGAATGTATGTATAATTTTAGGGGGCTGGATGTGAATGCTCTTATATGTTTGCATTTAAAGTAAAAAATTTAAGTTTTATTTGTTGGACTTGAAAATTTCTAAGTGCGGTCTTTCTGGGTCTTTACAATGGTTTATAAGAATTTTGTGCTATAGGTGGTTTTGTCAAAACTAAAAAAACTAAAAAATATATTTTTGTAATGGAACTTTAAAAATAAAGCATTATGTTGAATATGCTAAGAATATTACGGTTAGTGGTGATTTTCATCATAAGGTTTTAAGTAAACTGTTAAATGGATTTCAACATTTTACTTTGTGATTTTCATCATAAGGTTTTAAGCAAACTGTTGAAAGGGATTTCAACGTTTTACTTTGTTGCATGATAGAAAAGAGTTAATACTAAAAACACCTATAATTTTAAAAAGCTCCAATAAAAGAATTAAAGATTTTTCATGGTAGCATAATGGGTTTGATTATATTTAAATAAAAAATATTTAGATGTTGCAAGATTATTGGTATAGCTAGCTATATCTTTTTCATTATTTAGGGTTAATGGATTTAAACACCCCCAACTATGGCCATTTGGCCGATGGCACTCTCAACTTTGACTTTGGCTCACACCACTCCCAACTTAACACATGGGTTGTCATGGCACCCCCTCGTTAAATATTCACTAACCAGGTTAGTAAATTTAGCCTATGTGGCAATTTTATCTGATGTGGCATGCTGACATGGCCTGTTTTTATGAGATAACATGATGTGTATTGTATTTAATAATATATATATATATATATATTTATATAATATGTGTATATGTAGTTCTCCCCTTCTGCATCTCCATCTCCCTCTCCCTCTCCCTTTCTCCACCAACAACTGCCACCATCACCGCCACCACTTCCTCACCTGCTAACATCCACCGCCACCCCTTCTGCATCTCCACTCCCTCTCCCATTACCATGTATATAAGCTCCACCTCCACCACCGCCATATCTGAAACAGCCACACCACCACCGCTCAAAACAGCCACACCACCACTGCTCAAAACAGCCACACTATATGAATCTGTCTCTGGCTAGCGTTGACCCGGACCCAAAGCAAAACAGAATCGAACAAGGCTCCACCTCCACCACCGCCATACGTCGCTGCTGCTAATGCCTTCGTCGCCGTCATCGGCCGACATCTCCGTCGGCCACCACCACCGCCGCCGCGGCTCCACCTCCACCACCGCCATACGTCGCTTGTGTCTTCACCGTTTAAATGTTCTGCAACAGGAGGGTGTCGGAAGGGGGGTATGGCCGGCTGGTTAGTCGGAGTAGAGAGGGAGAACGAGGGGTGTTGTGTGGGGGTTACATCGGAGGATGGAAGCCGGCCGGTAATCGGTGGGTGGGTGTGGTGGTGAAGGTGGGTGGGTGTGGTGGTGAAGGTGGAGCTTGTTTTGAGTGTTTTGCCTGATTTGGGGTTCAATTTAATGATTTGGGGATTGATTTAGGTTTTATAGGTGGGTGGGTGTGGTGGTGAAGGTGGAGCTGTGGTGGTGAAGGTGGGTGCAACGGTTGTGGTGATGAAGGTGGTGACGGTGGGTTCAAATTTGAAGTTGAAGGTGGAGCCTGATTTCTTTAAAACCTGGTGGAGCCTGATTTCGTTAAATATATATTCAATTTTTGGATCAGATTTGAAGTTGAATGTGGAGCCTGATTTGGGGTTCAAATTCTGGATCATTAAAAATAAATAACAATACACATCATGTTATCTCATAAAAACAGGCCATGTCAGCATGCCACATCAGATAAAATTGCCACATAGGCTAAATTTACTAACCTGGTTAGTGAATATTTAACGAGGGGGTGCCATGACAACCCATGTGTTAAGTTGGGAGTGGTGTGAGCCAAAGTCAAAGTTGAGAGTGCCATCGGCCAAATGGCCATAGTTTGGGGTGTTTAAATCCATTAACCCCATTATTTGATGGGTTCAATATTTATTCGACTTCTCTTATGTAGTCTTTTGCTTCTATAGAGTAAAGTGAGTTAGTAGAAGAGTTTGCAGATCCAGATCGATAATTTCCAATTTTTGCGAGTTTAGCTAGGTCAATAAGTAAAACCAATTAAGTAGATGGATTTGTATATTTTATTTATTTGGTCCCTTTTAACGTACTTTATACATGTAATATTAGAAGCTGATACAATGACTCGGTATGGGGAATTCACCGCGGAGCTAGCTTGGTCGGGTAGCGGCTCCCGGAGTGGGATCACTCCGGCGGTTGGGAGGACCGTGCACTATCCCCCCCCCCCCCCCCCCCCTAAAAGCTGATACAATGTTGATGCTTTTATATATTTTAATATAAAGTTATAATAATAATAATAATAATAATAATAATAATAATAATAAACAGTGGTTGTTCTATGTATCTAGTATGTGAAACCTAACACACAGGACATAATTAATTCATTTTCGTTTTTTTTTTTTTCAGTTCATTATAGTTTAATATGTTACATAAGTAATGGAACATTTCTTTTGATTTCAAATTATATTTCAACATTGTTAAGTATTATATAATTTAGTTTGAGTAACCCGTGTAATATACCGAGTCACAGATACTTAAGCATGTTTGCTAAGAAATGGTTATTTTGCCATTTATTGATTTGTGATGCATTATACACGAATACACCCAACCTCACCAAGCCATTTAACTTATAATATTGCATGTGATGTATGTCTCGTATATTGATATGTATGAACTAGAATTGTATGCCTCCTCATGCGCGAAATCGATAGTTGTTTGAAATATTTTTCGGTATTTAAAATAAGAATTGGGTTTTTGAGTGGTGGTGGGTGGGGGTGGATGTTTAGTTTTTTTTTTAGTTTTTTTTAGGTTTTTGGGTGGGGGTGGGGGGGGGGGGGGGGGGGGGTGTTTAGGTTTTTGGGTGGGGTGGGGGTGGGTGTTTAGGTTTTGGGTGGTGGTGTAGTGGGTTTAGGTTTTAGTTTCTTGAACACTTGTCACTCTATAAAGGCTTGTTACACTTCTTACAATTAGGAGACTTTGTAGAATAACTTAACCCTTTAAAATAAAGAATGATGTGTCTTATAATTTATATTTTGTCTTAAGGCCAATTTTATTGATTGTAAATTCGTTGATGAATAAGATTTGTAAACATAGAAATCAATGTAAAAGTCTTGCTGTGTAAAATTTGGAAGTGAGATATCCAGCTTAAGGCTTATCAAGTTTAGGAGTATTAGTTAGGGCTGTAAACGAACCAAACGTTCAGCGAACAGTTCGTGAACCGTTCGGCGGGAAGTTCGTTTGTGTTCGTTCGTTTATTAAACAAACGAACACGAACAAGAAATTTCGTTCGTTTAGTTAAATGAACAAACATGAACATAGGTCGTGTTCGTTCATTTATGTTCATGAACGTTCGGTAACATGTTCGTTTGTGTTCGATAGTTCATTAGTGTTTTTAGTTTTTATATTTATTTAAATACTTCAAAATTCCGACAAATTAAATATCTAATAAGTGTCAGTGTATTATATATTATGTTCATGAACGATTGTTTGTGTTTGTTTGTTTCCATTTGTGTTCATAACATTAGTTTGTGCTCATTTGTGTTCGTCAACATTCGTTGCCTAAAATTAACAAACAAACACAAACGAACACGAACAAGTTCATTTCCTTAACAAACGAACACGAACATAAAATCTCGTTCGATAAGTGTTCGTGAACGGTTCGCGAACACATATATTTCTTAACAAACGAACACGAACAAGGTCTTGTTCGTGTTCGTTCGGTTCGTTTACAGCCCTAGTATTAGTTGTTAGACACAAGCACTAACAATAACATGTGTCGATTCGGTGTATAAGTCTTAGTAATAGATCACGTCTTAAGTCTAGCCTTGATCTTCAACTTTTTCAAAACAAAAGTCGAAGTCTCATGTTATACCTATGATGTGTTATAAGTAGTTCAATAAAAATCAATTAAAATAAACCTAAAATTAGGCTCAAGTAATAATCTAGACTCTCTAAACTTAACTAAACTACTCACCGGCAAGAATTCATGATCAAAGTATTGAAAAACAAGAAAATAATGAAAACCGGGAGATAAGACCCGAATGATCTTCTTTCCTATGCTCCAAGCTTCAACCGAATGATTCTTGTACGCCAAAACGCTCCGAATAGCTCGAAATTGTCGGAAAGAAGAGAATAAATGAAGAATATTATGATGATTTCCAGCCCAATCACAGGCTGTTTTTCAGCCAAGACTCCGCTCAGCCATTTATTGTCTTTCCTTTTATTGTATATTATAAATTGGGCATATGTATGTGTATTCAAAAACATGAACTAAGCAATCAAAATCATTTTATCTCTATTGCCCTCTATATCAGTTGATATGGTATCAGAGCAGGTCTTCCGACTCTGAGACCGGCCCGTTCATCATCTACCAAAGCCTTTCAGTTCCTTCGAAACCCGGCTGCCATGGTCCGAAGACGGTAACTCGGGTTCCGATTTGTTAATGCAACTAGCCAACCTATTCAAGAATAGCTTCAACATCCAAATCAAAAACCCAGAAACCAAAAACCAATACAAAAAACCCAAACCCAAAATCAAAGATCAAATCAAAAGTCAGAATCAAAAAATCAAACCTCCGACGCCATGGCGCCGTTAACCGCCAGTCTCCTCTCAGATTTGATTCCAATTTCAACATCACCATGGCTGATTCAGGTTCTAAGAACAAAATCAAGTCAGACGATGGTTCGATCATTGTTAAGGAAAAAGCGGAGACGAAGAAGTCGGCTGAGATTTCCCCGCCGCCAGAAAAAAACCGTTGCCAGAAAACTGTTGTGGCAGAAGTTGTGGAGAAGAAGAAGGGGAGGCATCGACAGGTATTGGGTTTGAGGATATTTCCTCAGATCCTTCTAACCTTATTTCTAGAAATTGTTCTATTTTAGTCCCTATGGAAGCAAAAAAAATCTCAAACAGACTCTAAACAATATGGATTTGCTAATATGGCCCTTAGACACTATGAAAATCAAGATAAGTCTTGGATTTTCGATTGTGGAGCCACTGATACGATGACATACGAGCCATTGGACTTCTTTCTCTACAAAGAAACCAAACAGAACTCACATCAAAACTGCAAATGGCGAAAATGCCTTAGTAGAGGGAGGAGGAACTGT